>JAMPIV010006361.1:0-23928 GCA_024509875.1 Oreohelix idahoensis
AGGTTGAACAGGGTATCACAGCAACATAGTAGAAGAAAACAACAACAACAACAACAACAACATCAATGCTAATAATTTCTCCCCAACATTTACTAGACTTACAAGTGTCGGCCTAAGCTTCTCGGCCTTTTGGCTAAGATCACACACAATTCACAGATTCTACTAAATAAAGTCAATAGACCTCACTTTGAGCCCCAGAAGGGGTATTTAGATTTTTTTTTTTTAAAGTGTCGGCCCAAGCGGCATCGCAACGCTGTATCGCTTTGACAATCCTACGAAGTGGTATGCCACATTGACTACGTCAGTGCACATCACCCATTACCAGAACCTACATGGAAAGAAATTTGAGTGGGCTAACCCACAAATGTCTATCATTATTGAGCACCAGGAAAAAGAGAAATCAAAGGGTGTGTTGCACTGGCTACACCCAACGATTAAATAAGAAGCAGTTCTTGCAATTGTCACATCTATCACGGGCGATAAAGAAGCTGAAAGCATTCAGCTCCAAAACGCCTCAGATAAGTGGGCTTTCATGTATAATCCAACTAGAGACATTCCCCATTATATAAACATGAAATTGCAATCACGTGGACAGGAGAAGAATAACCAGAAAATCTTCGTCACTATCCTAGGTCGACGCACACCATGCGCGATATGCGGATTTGACAACAATCATTAGTTAATCAATGCGCCCCCCCCCCCCCCCGCAAAATTAAAAAAGACCCAGGCGGCGACTCTCAGCACAGCTTCTGTCACAGGACAAACGGCAGAACCGTTACAATCTTTACCACCGACACAAATAAAACAAACAACCATCCCGCCAGTTGCCAGCAACTCTTCAGAAAACATAAACAACATTATGTTGTCAGAATCGGACTCTGAAAATACTAGCAATGACAATTTCACAGTGTTTATTAACAAGAGAAAATAAAATAAAAAGAAACCCAAACAGGTGAAATCAGAAGAACAACACAGCCATCTCCCCAATCCATTCCGGAGACCAACATCAGTAACCCCAACAAACAATAGCACAATAACAGTTCAAGCGATTCTCCTCTAGACACACCTTTCAAAGAAAATATCCCTACTTCTTGAGTTTTGATGATACTGCCTTAAGGATGGATGACGAGGGAAACTCACTCATAAAAAACCTGACCTTCTGAAACATGCATAACGAACTCCCTCTTAAGAACACTGTTTGGTACGTGGACGATTTCTTCTTTGATCCTTAGCCGCCGACCGTCAAAGCAGTCAGTGGCCACTACGCCTGGTGGCGTCTTGTAGGGCAACAACAAATTGATTCCACGTTGCTCGGTCGACGGCCATCCTTCGTACAGTGCCCCAACTCTGGTTCATTCTTTGCATCTCAGCCTCCACAGTCCTCCGCCAGGTTGTTTTTGGTCGGCCTCTCTTTCGTCTTCCTTCAGGGTCCAAAGCATAGCTGTTCTTGTGATGGCATCGGGGTCTCTTCTGAGGACATGGCCAACCCAGCTCCAGCGTCTGCCAGCTATGATGGTGTGCATGTCCTCTTGCTTGCTCCGAGTAAGCAGATCTTGGTTGGTGATGGTATTCGTCCAAAAGATTCGGAGAATTTTTCGTAGGCATGTTGTGGGAAAAGAGGACAATTTTGACATTTCCTTCTCTGTAACTCTCCAGCTCTCCGCGCCATAGAGAAGCACAGAAAGCACACAGCTCTGATATAATCCTAATTTTGTGCTTGTTCTGTACTGAGAGGACTTCCAGATATTGTTTAGATTAAAAAAGGTTGTTCTTGCTTTGTTCATTCTGTTGTTGATGTCTTTGCTTGCTCCGCCGTCTGATGTTACTATGCATCCTAGGTAAGTGAAGGCATCTGTCTGTTCCAGTTGCTGATTCCTTACTGATATGGGCTCAGGGTTGCTCACATTGAGCGTCATGACCTCTGTCTTCTTTAGGTTGATGTTCAAGCCCACCTGCTGGCTATACTTATTAAGTCTATCCGTTTTTTCCTGAGGGCGATCTGGATGTGAATACAGACATTCCGCGAGGGGAAGAAATCATCACAGCTATTAAGGGGTTGGGGAACGGCAGGGCTCCTGGTCATGATAACTTAGATGCAGAGCTATTTGGGACGGGCCCTGAGCTGGCAGCGGAACTATTGGAACCACTGTTTGCACAAGTCTGGAAAGCGGGGACGGCACCGTCGGAGTGGAACAGGGGAATGGTTGTCGGGTTGCCCAGGGGGGGGGGGGGGGGGATCTTGCGGACTGCAATGGTTGGAGAGGGGTCGCTCTTCTCTCGGTTCCCAGCAAAATACTGGGCAGGATAGTTATACAGAGAGTTTCAGAGGTGGTGGACCACAGGCTGAGGAGAGAACGGGCAGGGTTTGGAGGGAGCGGGAGGTGTGTAGATCGTGTGTTCACTCTCGGGAACATTGTAGAGCAGTGCTCGGAGTGGCGGGGACAGCTTTACATTAATTTTGTTGATTTTGAAGGCTCTTTCGACGGCATACATGGGGACAGTTTGTGGAGGGTACTGAGGGCTTGTGGAATTCCGAGCTGCATGGTGTCAATCGTAGAAAGCCTCTATGCCGGCTTTGCGTGTGGTGTTGGGCGGGGCAGCCTGGCCTTTGGGGTGGGGGCGGGAGTGCGACAGGGATGCCCCTTGTCGGCCACTCTATTTTTGACAGTCGTGGACTGGGTGGTGCGCCGGGCGACAGGGGGCAGTCCAAGAGGGATGAGATGGACGGCATTTTCTGCGTTGGAAGATCTGGAGTGTGCGGATGACATTGCACTACTTGTTACGGTATATGCTATTAACGCCGTCTGCTAAAGGTTAGCAGACGTGCAATCGTAAAGGTTAAGACATTTAATATATTGCGATAGATGTTTCAATTATTGAACGCTCCATACACGATCGATTATGACGTGTCTAGCGTTGTTTAGGACACAGTCGGTAACTAGGAGACGCTACCCTTTGTTACTTGACCGCCAAGCTGAATAGCTGCGTTTTTCTAACCTTCCAATTCAATGGCATGATATAGCCATTTATATGTGCATTTTTGATGGACCAGGTCAGTCCTAGAACTCTATATGAGAGGAAAATTTATGGAGGTTAGTATTTAACTAGAATTCTCAGAAGGAGGAGAATAATCGTCAAATTCGTATGAAATATTCAGACTCGCAGTCTCACTGTCGGCAGGTAGCCATGTCTAGCTGCGCGTGCATATAGCTGTGATGTTCTGACGACAATACTGCATTGTATCCTTAAACGGACATTGACACGTAACCCAGCAGTCTACGTTATTGATTAATTTATGCATGACTTATAAGGACTTATGTTCTGTTCCTATTTGAAATGATCATCCTGTGTGTACATGTGATTAAATATTACGGACTCAATCTGAAGGCATTAATTACTTCATTAATGTTGCTGAGTTCAAGTTACATGAACTACTTCTTCATACCATGCTACTGAGTTGTATGAACACCTTCACCCTAATTCGCGTAATACTAAACAAAGCACGATTAACAAGAGATCACTAAAGTAACCATACTCAGTGCATGATCTTCAACCGGCAAATAACTCAGCAACAAAGTGGTGGCCAGTATGGGGAGGATGAACCGAAATTAGATTCTGTGGCTCTCACGATGCCTGAATTGATTTCGGTCGTTTCTTAGGGCAGTTAAACGATTGCACTTTTGGAAGCCCCATTGAGGTTTGCCATTGGACTACCTGTCCAAATCTGCTGTCGTTTGACGATTTGTGTTAGCTGTACCGTTCCGTAGATAACTGGTGTATTTTATTCGTACTCAGTTCACAATTTTATTCAGTTTTGTATCATGTTCGTTAACTATTTCGTCCAGTCTCCTCTTACTATCATTTATTTGATGATTGTTAAATGGTCGTCCGTTATGAGTCCTGTGATGTCATCATTTTTTGCAGTCATTTTTTTTTTGTGTACTTTGAATATTAAGTTGACCTCGGGTCAGACCTTGACCCTTCATTTGGCTTGTGACACTTCCGCTTGTTTTATTTAGTTCATAAATTCATTTTTAATTGTGAAAATGTCTTGTTTGCGTCTTGACATTGTTTGTACCCTTTAGTTGCATCATTGTTTTGTTTGTCCTCATGATATATATTAAATACTACATTAATAATATGATATTATATGCAATAATACACTTGTAATTTAATTTAATTAATTTTTTCTGATATTTAAGGTTAATATGGGACATTGCATAATTATGCAGTGATAGTCCAAGAAAGTAGCACTACAATTTATAAGAGATGCCTAGGGCATAATAATATAATATATATATTGACCAAATAAAATAATCTTATAGTCTACCTTTGAGGTAATAGACCCATTGTATATTATTTAATATACTTTTCTGGTACTAAGAGAGTGACTTAGTACATTGAACAATATAATTACTAGGAATCATACCCAACATTATTGGATATTGAGATTAATTGTGTGATGTAATTACATTATATTTAACAGATATCATAACTATTTATGATATAGTTAGTACTTAGATACAATATTGTTACAAAATATTGTCTATTAGTTGAACTTAGACATTAGAGTTCAGTACTATTGTGATTATTTATATTGAATATTCCTAAGTTGAGTAAGTATAATAATTACTCTGAAGCTACTATTGACTATTTTAATCAGTAATTACCAATAATTACTTACCAGATAAAAGTCAAAATGCTTACTATAGACCATTTCGTTAAAATTGGTAAGGAATATGGTTATAAATCTCAAGAACTTCGTCAGTTTGCTGAGGCAGAACTGGAAAAACATAAAGCAGAAATGGAGGAACAAAAGGTTGCATTAAAGAAAGAGGAGGAGGAACGTGAGATGAAGCAAATTGCCAAGGAAAATAGATTAAGAGAGATTGCTCAACGTGAAAGAGAAGAGCAAAGAGCAATTACCAAACAGGAAGAAGAGAATAAATTGAAACGAGAGGAAATTATTTTACAACAAGAAATGGAATTGGCGCGTATTAAATTGGAGACAGCAAGATTACAAGCACAAAGTGCTGATGCAAACCAGAATAATAACGCACAAAATGGATCGTCATCCAGCCAAACTAAACATTTCTACAACTTTAAATTACCCACTCTCAACTTAAACGTGGACGACCTTTCATCGTTCCTGTCACGTTTTGAACAGACCTGCAAAACAAATCATTTGCCTGAAGAGTCATGGGTACTCAAGTTAAATGAATTCTTGGTTGGAGAACCACTGACGGCTTCTCAAAATGCTGACCCATCAATAGCAAATAACTACGGTGCTATTAAGTCCTTGCTTTTACGAAGGTTTCACCTGGACGAGGAACACTGTAGGTTGAAATTTAAGGGAATTTTACCTGAATCTCCAAAAGATTTTGCAGGATTCATTGCGAACATACGCAATACATTTAATAGATGGGTTGAACTGGCAGAAGTCAACAAATCGTACGACAAATTAGTTGATTTACTACTACGGGATAAGGTATTATCTTCGGTTAGCCAGCCATTTTTTTGCATATTTGCAGGAGCGTAAACCAGGTACTATGGACGAGTTAGAAAAAAATTTCTTTAAACTACTGTTCGGCACATCCGAATGCAACCATTTCTAACTCCTCATTAAGAGAACCTCTACCTGTAGCGTCTAATATGGCCTACAATCATAATAACAAACAAAGACATCACAGTGTAGACAGAAGCAGGTTCCAAAGAAATCACAATGTTAACTTTCAGAAGGGACATAATAATGATTTCAACAATAAAAATGAGTTCAACAGAGGTAGATCACGAGATAGAAATTATTCACCTCAATCAAACTACCACAATGGTCAACATAACACTAATTATAATCGATCACATACTCCCAATAATAATAATAACTGGAATGGTAATAATCATGGCTCGAGACATCGAGATAATAGTTACTATAGAGGACGACGAGATAATTCTAACAATTATACTCGGAATCGATCTCATTCTCGGGGATCATCTCATTACAACCATAATACAGGGGCGGCAGTTACAAATAATACTACCCCTATAGCTCAGGTCCCACTTGACAATAATACAACACAGTCTTCTGCTGCATGTTTTGCTATTAATTATAATGTGGCAAATAGTTGCCAAGATTGTAATACTATTTTTCAGAAGGCCAAGGAAACGGTGCTGAATTGTGGACACCTTCATACAGCAGTTGGTCTTTCAGCGAACGATGGCAAGGGTACCCTGATGTTCAATAGAGGATTAGTCAATGGTACGGTGGTCTCAGTTTTAAAAGACTCTGGATCAACAACCATTGGAGTTCGGCAGTCTTTGGTACATCCTAGCTATGCAACAGGGGACTATGTCCGTTGCATGACCTTCGGGGGTACTATTGAGTACTACCCCACTGCCATAGTACATGTTAATACACCATTTTTTTCAGGTAATGTCAAGGTGTGCATGCTACAGAATCCATCAGCTGATCTTACATTAGGACGCATACATGGGAGTAAAGATTGCACTCCTAAAGAAATTAATGATTGGGAAAAAAAATTTGCATTCTTTTAGCAACGCTAACGCTGTTGTTGATATGGCTACACTTCGTGCCAACAACATAAATACATGTGGCACAGCAGTTTTCCAACTTCACTCTCAGTACTATCCTGGAAATTGATGAAGATGATAGATCTATTGGACAACATACTAAGGATATAACTGATCCTAATAAAACTGTTGACGTTGTCAACATTGACAAAAACATTATGAGGAAGAATAATAGGTTAAATAATAATGCTGGACTTAAAAGGAAACATAAAGTTAACACAAATAATTATGATGAAAAAGTTTTTACTTTGCCCAGCAAAGACATGTCTACGACATGTAGGAAACTTAATACCTTTGGTGATGATAGGTATCATCCTCAGTCCAGTCAGGATGATACGACATCCAACAGAAAGACAATGTCGGTGTTGAAAGGGAAGGTTAATTCTTTGACAAAGAATACATATCATCATTGTCCACTATTTCGTGACAATGATACTACATATATTGGGAAAAGTGCGTATTCTCGCACAGTGTTAGTGCGAAATCTGCCGCAGGATACTACCTGGCAGGCACTTAGAATTTTTTTTGATTATACAGCAAACGTTAAGTTTGTTCGTCTTCTGCCATCATGCAATGGGCAGAATAGACAGGCGATGGTTACATTTCGTAACAATCGAGACGCTCGTTGGGTAATCGAGCGTGATAATGGTGTTTATTTTCATCACCGTTATCTAAAGTTACAATTAGTACCTGATTCTGCGCCACGCAGATAATGGTGTACGCTCACCCTTTTGTCTTATTTCTTGATGACTCAGCTCTAGTCAGTCATCATTTCTTTTCCTTATTGGTCATTTATTCTTATACGTCTTAGATATCAAGGGACACAAAAAGATATTTCATATTAACATGCTCAAGCAATTTCATACACGTCCTGAACACTTACAGTCAATTTTTCATGAACTAGATGACAACACAGTATCTACTTGTTATTATTCTAACTTATCTGTCATCCAGGAAGAAGAATCTTCTTTTCCTGAGGTACAGTTACCGTTACCGGTACCAGTAGTTCAACCTACTGAATCTTGGCGGGATGTAACCATCTCTTCAACGGTTACACCGCAACAGCGTCTACAGATTGCTAATCTATTACAATCTTATCCAGATGTATTGACCGACGTCCCGGGTCGCACATCGGCTATCAGTCATGACATTACTCTCAATGATGATACACCTATTCGTGTACATCCCTATTCTGTTCCTTTACATTTCCTTGCTAAAACTACTAAGGAACTTGAACAGATGTTGTCTCTGGGAATCATTGAGACTAGTAATTCGCCATTCTCTTCTCCATTAGTGATTGTCCGGAAGAAGGACAATAACATCAGACTATGTGTTGATTATAGAAAATTAAATGCTAAGACTATAGTTGACAGCGAACCACATCCACTTATCGACGACTTACTGCCACGTCTATCCAACGCAACTATATTTAGTAAGATAGACTTAACTAAAGGTTATTGGCAGATACCACTGACCGAAAAGGCTAAGTACTACACCGCATTTTCCACTCCACAAGGTCTATACCAATGGAATGTGATGCCTTTTGGGCTTGTTAATGCGCCAGCTACCTTCATTCGCCTGATGCGACAAATTTTATCAGGTAGACCAGACGTTATTACATATATTGACGACATATGCTTGTTTAGTTCGTCGTTTGAGGAACATGTTTCGGGACTTAGATATGTTTTCGACACTCTAAGGAATTATCATCTAACTGCTAAACCTACAAAGGTGCAAATCGCGTGTAATGAGATAACCTTTTTGGGACATATCATTGGATCGGGATATATCCGAACGTTACCTAGTACAGTCTCCAAAATTCTAAACATAGCAGTTCCTCAGACGAAGAAACAGGTCAGGAGTTTGTTAGGACTTGTTCAATATTACAGTAGATTCATACCAAACTTGTCATCCATCACGGCTGTATTGTCTTCATTGTTAAAGAAAGACATGCCGGTGAAGGTGACATGGACTGGTACATGCAATGAAACTTTCAACAAAATTATAAATTTGTTCTCGCATGAACCAATTTTAAGACTTCCCGATGCTTCCAAAAGATTTTTCTTACGAACAGATGCTAGTAACTACGGCATTGGTGCATGCCTGCTCCAGAACCATGATGGCGTTCTACATCCTACCTTATATATTTCAAGAAAGCTAAAGCCGGCAGAAACAATGTATTCCACAGTGGACAAGGAACTTTTATCAGTGATATGGGCAATAACTAAACTTGAAAAGTTTTTGCTTGGTGCTCCCTTCACCATACAGACGGACCAACGTGCTGTAGCATCTTTGCGTCGATCTAATCATAAGAGCCAAAAACTCGCCAGATATGCAATCATCCTACAGCCATTTGAATTCTCCATTGAACATATTCCTGGCACTGAAAACATTGTGGCGGATGCGTTGTCACGTAATCCTATTGACGACGAATAATCAACATTAACATTCCTAAAACATATCAACTATAAGGGAACTAACCTTGCCTTCAATTTAAACTTTATAAACACTATATGCATCACAGAATTGAACTAAAGACAATCAAGGTATACATATTGACATTGAAACTTCGTCTAACGTCCATACACGATATATGAATATTCGTTGAACAATCATGGAACAATATCTGACGACAAGTCGAACTTATTATCCTATGTGCACTTAATTCTTGGATGCTGGGATAAATGACATTTCTTTCCAACGTAAACGTTTGAACATTTTTGCCTAAAAGAATTCATCAGGATCAAGACTACGGATGGATCATCATATCCTATACTAATTAATTAGTTAACTTAACTTCTTAATTGAATTATTATCAATAAAATGAAATGTGAGAAAAAAATGAAATGAAAGAACAAAAAAAGAGAACGAAATATAAAAAGAAGAAATTATGAAAAGAGAAAATAAATCTCACACAAGTATTAGATTAATATTTTTTTTAATGTACCTATACATTATTTAGTTAGTTAAATTAGATAGTTATTATTCACTAACACTTAACACACACAATTAAGTTAAACTTATATTCGAATTTTTTCTATTTCTTCTCACTTATTTTGTCTTTTCTTCTCTCATAACATCGCGTTACATTAGAACCTTAATAATTTAACTCTTAGTTTAATTAATTAATTTAATTTTAATTAGTCAAATTAATTCCTATATGACATACTAATACGACAGACCTTACTTTAATTTAATTCTATCTTTCACTATTAACATTGGACATTTTATTTAGTTGATATAATAATATGTATAATATTGATATATAATATGATTAATGTTAGATGACTATGACAAATAGTTAGTTGACATGACCGCGACACGGTTCTACTCAGAACATCGTCGGCCATATGTCACGATTGTGTTAATTTTTTTTTTGAAAAATTGTTAAGTCGGATAGATCTTGAAAAAAAATCTATCGATTTTTTTTTCCCCGGTGTACAGGGAATTGTTACGGTATATGCTATTAACGCCGTCTGCTAAAGGTTAGCAGACGTGCAATCGTAAAGGTTAAGACATTTAATATATTGCGATAGATGTTTCAATTATTGAACGCTCCATACACGATCGATTATGACGTGTCTAGCGTTGTTTAGGACACAGTCGGTAACTAGGAGACGCTACCCTTTGTTACTTGACCGCCAAGCTGAATAGCTGCGTTTTTCTAACCTTCCAATTCAATGGCATGATATAGCCATTTATATGTGCATTTTTGATGGACCAGGGTCAGTCCTAGAACTCTATATGAGAGGAAAATTTATGGAGGTTAGTATTTAACTAGAATCCTCAGAAGGAGGAGAATAATCGTCAAATTCGTATGAAATATTCAGACTCGCAGTCTCACTGTCGGCAGGTAGCCATGTCTAGCTGCGCGTGCATATAGCTGTGATGTTCTGACGACAATACTGCATTGTATCCTTAAACGGACATTGACACGTAACCAGCAGTCTACGTTATTGATTAATTTATGCATGACTTATAAGGACTTATGTTCTGTTCCTATTTGAAATGATCATCCTGTGTGTACATGTGATTAAATATTACGGACTCAATCTGAAGGCATTAATTACTTCATTAATGTTGCTGAGTTCAAGTTACATGAACTACTTCTTCATACCATGCTACTGAGTTGTATGAACACCTTCACCCTAATTCGCGTAATACTAAACAAAGCACGATTAACAAGAGATCACTAAAGTAACCATACTCAGTGCATGATCTTCAACCGGCAAATAACTCAGCAACACTACTGGCACATTCGCGTCGGCACATCCGGGAAGGAACGGATGGACTTGGTACGTTTGGCCAGCGGGTGGGCTTGGATATCAGTTTAGGGAAGTCTGAGGTCGTGGCGCTCGGTGTGGGCAGCCCTGGGCCCATGTCGGTAGGGAGTCGGCAGTTGGTGCAGACGGATACCTTCACATGCCTAGGAGGCGTGGTGGCACCGGACGGCGGGGCGGGCAAGGACATCGGCATCAGAGTGGATAGGGCAAGAGCGGCCTTCTTTGGCCTAGACGGCATCTGGAGGTCCTCCCAGTGCAGCACGGGTGCAGGATTAAGATTATATCAGAGCTGTGTGCTTTCTGTGCTTCTCTGTGGTGCGGAGTGCTGGAGAGTTGCAGAGAGGGAGGTGTCGAGGTTGTCCTCTTTTCGCACGGCATGCCTGAGAAAGGTTCACCGAATCTTTTGGCCAAGTGCCATCACTGGCCGGGATCTGCTTGCTCGTGGCAAGCAGGAGGACATGCACACCGTCGTAGCTGGCAGACGCTGGGGCTGGGTTGGTCATGTCCTCAGAGGAGACCCCGATGCCATCACAAGAACAGCTATGCTTTGGACCCCTGAAGGAAAACGAAAGAGAGGCCGACCAAAAACAACCTGGCGGAGGACTGTGGAGGCTGGGGTGCAAAGGGTGAACCAGAGTTGGGGCACTGTACGAAGGATGGCCACCGGCCGAGCAAGGTGGAATCAATTTGTTGTTGCCCTACAAGACGCCACTAGGCGTGATGGCCACTGACTGCTTTGACGGTCGGCGGCTAAGGATCAAAGAAGAAGAAGAAGAAAAAAGAAAAAAAAAGTTTTTTCCTGGATGTGTTGATATGAATGTGCTAGCAGTGCAATGTTATCTGCATATTCCAGATCTTCCAATGTAGAAAATGTAGTCCATCTTATTCCTCTTGGATTGCCCTCTGTTGTCTGGCGCATCACCCAGTCTATGACTGTTAAAAATAGAGTGGTTGATAACGGGCATCCCTGTCGTATTCCTGTCTTCACTTCAAAGGTTAGGTTGCTCTGCCCAATGTTACACGTAAAGTTGGCATAAAGGCTTTTTATGAACGTAATGTTTTGTTTTCATGCCCTTATCTTTTCGAACCTTCGTAGTATACGATGTACAAGAAAATTAGGTTTAAATAAGCAAAACAAAATTAATTCTTCTCACAGCGCCCACTACAATGAAAAACACATTAAACGTTATAACTCTCATTGTGAGAGGTCTCAAAAATAAGACAAATAAAATCGTAGCCTTAATACACACATAAAAAAAAGACTTTATTTTTCTACAAGAAACCCTGGTAATGCCGAATTAACGCTAACCGCATCACAACACTACTCGGTTTACGAAACGCACATTTTAGCCTAGGAACATCACACACGGGAGTAGCTATCTTACAGACTTCAGATCAATGGGAAATAACACACAAAAATAACGGACACGGACTTGGCATGTGTTTGTTAAAGGCCTATGCTCCTTTGGGAGTGGAGGGTTATGAATGAATAGAGTGGTAGCATTTTCCCACAAATGTTTCTTGTATTTTTTCGCAGACACCTGACAGTTGTAATCCCAGTGGAGTACAAATCTATACATTGTGCAGGAGTAGCTCTCTGGCAAAGAGTCGGCCGATAGAAAATCCATCATCATCATTTGTAACAACCAGATTTCTCCAGATTTTCTAGAAGTGTTCCCCTCGCTTAAAACGGTAAACACTAAGGATTCTCACACTATTCAATATTTGTAGTAACCCTATATATCCAGATAGTAGTTCCAGACGAGCGGGAAACACGACTGTTTCCCCGCCCGCACTCAACACTACAAGAGTTGTCGCAACGGAAATATTCAGTTGTAGTTCCTGTGTCTATACTTACATTCCCCTGTGCACCCATCGGAAGAACAGTGCTAGTTTTTTTTAGAACAGTGAAGACACCCCTTTAGGACTTATATCGTCACCAGGATTCATCGTGGAAGTAAACTTATTCGGCGTTCACCTCATTTGTTTTTTTTGGGATGAACTGGGGCCAATTTGTATCCTCGACAGCTGGGGTGATACATTAGTCAACAGTACCAGTGGGACTATGTTCGTGGAATAAATTTACCAAGAGATACCACAGACTGAAAGGAAAGAATACAAAATATGTCAGAGTGTGAGAGGTGGCAACATGAATGAGAGAGTGTGTGTGGTTGATTTTATGGTTGCTGGAAATTATCTATTAATTGTTGGTGGTTTGATTTTGTTTACTTTACTTGGTCATATATACTGTACCAATCTTATTATTCTGTAAACCTAGTGCTAAAATTCAACCTTTGGGTTAATATTTTCTTGGGTTAATATTTTCTTGGGTTATTTTCCTTTATACGGCGAAGGCGCACCATTCTTCTTTATTTCCTCTATATGTAAATGATTTTCTTGATACCTTTGGTTAACTTGATGTTGTAAACTGTTTAGTGATAATAAACAACAAGAAAACTTAACTTTGTGTGTTGGTCAGACCCTTACCCATTTTGCCTTAGTTTTTTTCACGTATGTGTGTCTTGTTGTCACATATTGTTGTGTGTGTGTAGAGTAACCTATTCTTATTTTAGATAGGGAGGCAAAGACTGTCTTGTGACAAAGCATGGTTGTACGGATAGGCTGGATGAGAGAAACCTACTCACTCCAGAGACATATCTTTCTCTCAACCTACCACCTGTGAAACCTATTTTTCTATACATTCTCGTGTATCAGTCAACCTTTACTCTTTACTAGACTGGGCCCAATAAACCAAATAACCTACCGTACGACAATCCTCCTCAAATTTCCATAACATCCTCCTCAAATTTCCGTAACATTCCCAAATTTCCATAACTTCCCCAAATTTCCATAACATCCCCAAACGCCCATAACATCCCTAAATTTTCGTAACATCCCAAAATTTCCGTAACATCCCCAAAATTTATATAACTTCTCCACAACGTCTGCCTTCTAGGCTATCAGTAAGTATGCGCATCTATATATATATATATATATATAATATATATATATATATATATATATATATATATATATATATATATATAATATATATATATATATATATATATATATATATATATATATATATATATATATGTCGCAAAATTGGTTTCAAGTCATTGCAAACGTTTTCAGTTAGATTTATAAACCCATCTACGATCGAGTGACCGCTTTCAAAATGGCGGCGTATCAGCGAAATGTGTATCGGACAGAGGAAATCGCCAACGATAAATAAAAACAGAAGGGAATCCGTATGAAAAGGATTTTTACATTTCAGTACAGGGAAGGATGGTGTATAACTGCATATAAGATGGAACGGTAGGAAGTTCTCATTTACGGAGATATATGCGTATTTCGGCTGCCCACAGTTACGCTAAAAGCATGTAAACCCACTTCTGTTCTAAATATTAAAATCAACAAATAACAGTTTGGGAAATTACATGGATAGGAAGATAGAGTTTTATCAGCTGTATAAAACTAGATAAGATGGAACTATATGGATATTATATATGCCGAGAATGATAAAGGCAAAATTTCAGTCGACGCACAGTTCGGCCGAAATCACTGTTCGGGAAGGATTTTTCAGGCTTAGGTTTAAGCTGTGACGTCGGTACTCTCCGATACGTCCGCGCTATACGTATTTAAAGCGTATCGGTAAACTGAGCTACAGACAACGAAAGAGGGTTCAGACAGACTGGAGGCAGAGTTTCGCCACGACCCATGAATTGTGAGCGGATCGCCAGAAACATTTTTAAGTCCAGTATCTGAAGTCTGAGGGTAAGCGAAATTATGATAACTACCGTGTATAATATTTGTTATTTCAGGTTCATACAGAATTCACAAAATATGCCTGTATAATATTCATTGATATAACGTATTATTATTTTAATATGATTTATTCATGTGCATTATGGATGAGTGTTGCTTGTACAAAAAGTAATCACAAATAGCCCCACGGCCTAATGAAGTTATATTTATCATATTGCTTTATCGCTTACGAAGATAAAGGCAGTCCCATGGCAGAGATTGTCATAGGGAAATGAAGTGTTAGAAACTTCATCATGGAAGATCCCAGTTTACGAGGTTAAGGTGACTAGTCCCCTTCCTCGCTGCCTTTGCCTTCCCTAGTTCGAGCGCACAACTTCGTACCCATTTACAGCTAGTAAACTGGAGTGTTCTACAGCCAGTTTCAGTAGAAAGCAACCTGATCACGTGGTCACTCACTTTCTTTATTTATGTATTACTTTTTTTGTAGATGCTAAGGATAGCATCAGTATTTGAATTCGTACTTGATATGATTTGGAAGGATCAAGTTATAGAATATGAAGGGATGTATAGGAGCGGAATAAACCAGATGATGTTTATTACTGATATGTTAATATTAATTCTATATCATTGAACTGATGTTACTTGCTATGACTGTATAACTTTGACACCTGATGACTGACTTGTCTGACTTATGTGCTAGTCAGTTACACTTAATTGAAATGTTAATATTAATGCTATATCACTGAAATGATGTCCTTACTTACTATGATTGTATAACGGTGACATCTGATGACTGACTGGTCTGACATCTGTGCTAGTCAACTACAAGTCTAGCCAGATACTAGCCAAGGCTGATATGTTGCAGGTTCCATGAAATAACTCAAACCAGACTGTCCAGTATCAGAAGCCGGTGTAGTTCATCCGAGGCAATCCCACCAAAGTGCAGGACCCCAAAGAGTGAACTTCAACTGGTCATTGGCATCCCTACTGTTGGGCCTACCAAGTCTGATATCAGCAAAGGACAGTTTCAGCAGTATCAAGTTGGAAAGATAAGTGTCCTGTTTGACACTGACCACCTATACATGTGAAACAGCCAATAGTTGAAAACAATAAGTAACCATACAGAAACTCAGTCAACTGATGACAGTTATCCTTAAATTCAAAGGACTAATAACAGTGATTTCAGTAACTTTATTATTTAAGATCTTGAAGTATAAACAGACCATAATAGTAATTGTGTGAATACTTTTATATATATGTATATGCTCTTTTCCAACTAGTAGAAATAGAATATTAGTGTAATTATTAAACTATTTTAACTGTACCTGAGGATTTATTCACTTCTTCCATTTGTGGTTTCAGTGAATGTTCATTTTACTTATCCCCTAGAATATAAGTAATCATAAGATAGTCATAGGGAGGAGACACCTTAAACCCTGGTAGTCCTGACTATTTTTATGATAACACTACACCAGTGCGTCTTTCTTGGACTGGGGTATTACTTGTAAGGTCAGAACTCTTTACTGGCCTACTCTGATACATATAAATCAAATTTTTAAATGGCATACTAATAAAACTCCTACACTCCTTTACCTATAAAAAACATTTAAAAAAATTTATAATATAAAAATATTAAATCACCCTCACACCAAACAAAAAAATATAACCAATACAAACTCAACACAAACAAACACCACATCACAAAAAAAATAAAACAAAAAACAAGAAACAAACCCCACCACCAACAAACACCACCCTCCTCCAAAAAAACAAATATATACCGCACCCACCCCCCCCCCTCCCCCCCCCCCCCCTTCTAATCATTACATTTCAAATAACCAAAAACACCGTGCGCATAGTATTGTAGTAGCCCCCCTTCCAACAGCACTGAACTATGATCAAAAGGACCCAAAGGCCCTTCTGTGACCGTGTTGCCAGAAGTGATGTAATTTTAGACTGGGTAATTAATTTATGATCTGGTCTACGGAGTATATTTGCGCTCAGTGGCATTCTCACACGGGAATGGGCCGATCTAAACGAACAACAACCTTTGCCATCCGAAATGAAGTCAAACGTGTGAGACGCAGAAAGAATGTAATGGGAGACAGTGCCCCCGGTTTTGTTAGACATCCAGGCGCTGTCTGATAACAATTAAGTTTTCTCTCGCGTGATGAGTGTAAAAAGTTAGTATTTAGTATAAGCGAGCACCGTGAGGCATTATAAGCTGTTGGCTTAAATGTTTATTGTATGATTACACGTATATACAGACCTGCATGAACAAACATAATATACACACACATGGACATATAAGCGCATCTACCAGCATATTGTCACACATATGTAACACCACACACGGCATACACACGGACACACATGGACATATGGGAGCATGTACTTGCATGTATTCACACATGTGTATGTATTATTGCGTGGATGATGTTTGTCCATTAGAATGATGCTAGTTTATTTTGTTTCATTTTATTTCAGAGAGTCCAGCAGTCTGTGCTGGGTTATATGGTGTTACGTAGAGAATACCTAAATAGCTTGGTTATATGGTGTTGTATAGGAATTACCTACAAAGTAAACTTGTGGACAACATTTTTGTCTGTATGATTCATATGCTACCTGATAGGGTTTCATTAATAACAGTGGGGCCCTTGTCATCAAGAGTTTTTCTGTGACTGCGGGACGCGTGTGAAAGTAGGCCAGAGAGAGAGTGACGACAACATTACACACGAACCCCACCCGTAATTCTTATTCTTCTTCACATATCGTCTTCACACTGTCACACTTCAACAAACTTCCTGTCCTGTGCCATCTGCTCAAGGTCTTTGCCTGTCTCCAGTTCTCTTCTCCATGTGTTCTTTGGTCTTCCTCTATCTCTCTTGCCCTGGGGATTGCTGAGCAGGTATTTTCTTGTAATGCTATCAACAGGTTTTCTCAATGTGTGTCCAATCCATATAATCTACCTCCCTATATCTACCACCTTACGGGTAGAATTACTGCTTGCTTGAATTTGAGTTCAGTGTTTCCTCTATAACAGCCCCAAATTACAGTTTACTTGGTCGTCGGGAGGCACGCTAAATCGGCGGGACAGACAACTGGACAGACATACATCATCATTTTCACGATGAGCCACTCCAGCTGACCCCCTTACATTCATATGCTCTTGCAGGGTTGGGTTTTGTAAAAAAAAAAAGTAATGGATTCCGTTACACGCCCATTGAGGCATATTGGGAATATGGTGTTAGGCCCATATTTTCTTGACCATTGGCACACTAGAGGTGATGTGGTCAGCATCACGCCGGCCGCCTTAACCTTCCCAGAGTTGTTCTGGTACCCAATTCATGAGGCTGGTCGACCCCGGAGCCGTTTGCGGTCTAAAAAATCCCACCTCAACTGGGGATCGAACCATGGACCACCGAGCTAGGAAGCCAGTGCACTAACCACTGTGTTACCGCTTTTGTAGCAATCTGTTTTACATGATGAGGCTGCCAGGTACATAAACAACCTCATATAATCCCATCTTCTGACATTGCCAGGTACGTAAACAACCTCATATTAATCAAATCTTCCGACATTGCCAGGTACGTAAACACATCTTATGACATTGTCAGGTACATAAACAACCTCATATAATCACATCTTCTGACATTGCCAGGTACGTAAACAACCTCATATTAGTCAAATCTTCCGACACTGCCAGGTACGTATACAACCTCATATTAGTCACATCTTCTGACATTGCCAGGTACGTAAACAACCTCATATTAGTCAAATCTTCTGACATTGGCAGGTAACCTGTTATCTCAAATATTATTTTTTGTGTTCTAGGTCTCTAAAACGGCGAGACCTCTGGAATGTTACGTAGCTCTTAAAAAACAAACAGACGCATAGGGAACACAAATTTTAAGCAGAATTTGTCAAAATAACAGCCCGTGCCCGAAGTTGAAGTAGACTCTGTCACACGCTCATTTAATCAAATGGGAAATATCCTATCACCGGCAACCGACCCTGTGATGATTACAAACTACATCAGCTTATAACTTTTAACACAAAACACGCGCTGCCTTCCTCGTGAAATTGTGACAATGATTCTATGTAATATAAAGCCCAAGATCATATAGTCGGTCAGGGCTTGTTGAGCAAACTTTAGACACCTGATAACCTAGTTTTGCCGTGACTCAGTCATATTATAATATTGCATGGACAGACAGAAATCCGTGAAATATATTTGTTTTGGTTTGGTTTGGTGTCGTGTACTGACTTCTCACCAACTATTTCTTTGTCTAAATTTTTTTTTCTCCTCTTAAAAGCTCTCGTAATGAAACCCCTTTTCTTCAGAATTTTTCATTTTCTTATAATGAGAAATCTCTCCTCTACAAGTTACTGTTAAATAGCACTTGATGACCCTCGCTAATTCTCACGGCTAAGGTAGATAATTATTCTGAAATGGTTATGGGAAGGACACTACATCTGCCTGGTACTATCAGCCCGGAAGTCGACCCTTTGTTTGTGTCACGTACTGATGCATATAAATCAGGGAAGGGGCAAGAACCCTGCCTACAGACGCAGGCACTTGCACAGTGGTTACTGGGACCAGTTTTCGGCGTGATGCTGACCACATCACCCTTAGTGTGCCGAAGGTCAAGAAAATATGGGTCTAACACCATGGATCTTCCGGTTCCTGTCCAATATGTCGGACATTGTTTTTCAAGCGTTAGATTCGATGAAGTAGTTTGATTTTTTCGTTTATATAATTTGCACAGTTCGTGCCATCTTTATGTTTGAAGACATTGACAGTTTCAACCTGAATATGTAGATACCTTGTGAGTATTTGCTTCGAGCGAGGACTTTTGAATACACAATCATTTCAGCGATCCCATCAGCCATCTTGGTTATTTTTGTGCATTTAAAAGCGATTAACGCAAACTTCCGTCATCTTTTGCATTTAAGCATGACAAGACAACATAAGCCGATTCAGATTTCTAAACTGTATTATGACACAGGATCTAAATATCCGCCAACTAATAGATCGAGGCTATTAAAACCTAGCCAAAGATGTCGAATTGACCAAACAGGGGACTAAAATTGGCCTTCGGAAGCAAAATTTACTTGAATTTTTTACAACTCCCTTCAGTATTATTAAATAGCTAATTATCAGGAAAACATTGGACACACGTGAACTCGGTCACACTATTCGACCTAAAAACCAAACAACAAAAAAAATTACACATTAAAACGTGACAAGAGCGGCGAAGAAAAAGACCAAGATCACTAAAGATAACACCCTGTGCATGCCTTACATTGAATGTAACTTATAAAAATCAACAAGCAGTGTGCCATACTAAATTTCTCCACATTGCTTGAGTATGAGGCCCTGAGAAGTCTTTCGAAGATGTACTATGAATCAAATGCACTTATTGAAGTCAAGAACAGATGCTAGTGTTGCATACGTGGAAGATCATCCACTTCATTCCACTGAAGATGTTTTTTCTCCATTTTTTATAACACCTCTAACAAGGTCATGATTCAAGGTTCAGAGACTGCTGTGAAAAATTGGATACAGAAAGATTTCAAAACATTATGGATAACTGCAACTACTGCTGGAGTCAGTCGACAGGCCATCACACCCAACTTAGCTCTTTCCAAATTACCAGACATATCTTCGCATTGTCATGCACCCGTTGACCCCCCAACAATGTAGAACCACATATGCCATGTATTGATGAATGCAACCCATTATCACAAACTGAGCTGAAAAGACCAGTTACAGCAGAAACAGAATATGGAATCACAGAGGCGGATCACCATTCACTCACAGAATTTGTTGTTAGCGGTCCAGTACCATCATCACCACAACCCTTACAAGTAGCATATCATCATGATGTATTTTCAAGAATTATGTCTGAGATAGATTTACTCAGAGCAGAGCTGAACAGCTTAAGGACAGTCGTATGAGGAAGCTTCAGACCAGAACATACGGTACTTAAAAGTAGCTATGAAAAAAAAAGCCAGCAGTATACGGTGGAGCTTTGTACACCACAAGAGAAAACGGATCAAAAAAAAAAACTGTGTCAAAAACTGAAAAAACACTAGCAACGAATCCGAGCAAAACATTACGCAACTAAAAACTCCATCACAGCCAAGAAAGTGTCCTGGATTCTCCGAAAATTCACTACTGACAGTGCAGACAATGTGTTTGCAGAATCCCGGTAAACATTTCGAATCGGCACTCTCCGCCAAGACGACTAACTCACAGCATACGTTATTATCCGAAATCCAATAATCAGAGCACACAGGTAACACAAGAACACGCACGTCCTATCACAGGCACCAACACAAGGATTCAGAATAAAAGGAAGCACCTTATTTTCGGGGACCAGAATGTCAAAGAACTACAAAAATCTAGATTGTTAACAAACGATATGGACTCGGTCACTGTTCGCTTCAAGAACTGGGCATCCACTCAGGACTTACTGTCACTCCTTAAACGTTTTCCGTCTGATCCCACTGTCACCAGAGTAACTACTCATATAGGTCTATCAGACTCGCTCAAAGATATTGAAATATCCCAAGCTGATCTAAACCTAATCACATCAAAATTCCATTCGTTATTCCCTAATGCGAAAATCTACTTCTCGTCCATTATTCCTCCAGTCAGAGCCCATTACCGCAAATCCATTGATATCAACAATTCTAAACTTAAGAGGCACTGTGTCAGACTTACTTACTTACTTACTTACGTAGTCGTTCCCTTTCTACCGTGAGACACAACTATAAATTCATTGATCACTCCTCGTACTTCCTTGCGAAATCAGGAGCCCCTAAAAAACTTCTTTACAGCGGTGATATTGCCTTATCTACTGAAGGAATCAGCAAGCTGGCAACAAACATCAGGTACCCAGAACGCACTTTCAAAGGAGTCGGCCACACACCAGGATCTCAAAATCCAACCAGTCATCTATCAATAGTGAATACCTGCTTCTCAGATAGTAATTATAACCTTGACTTTCCACCATTACTTACTACTTCTAACAACACCCACTCAACATCATCTCATAATCAGGAACATCAAATCACACCTGTTCTTATAAATCGCGAAGTGCAGGGAAAACGCTTGTTGAGGTCCTCCCTACCCGCAACAAACACCTTTGTTTTCTGCACTTACTCATCAGGAACCGATGTGATTGTCTCTATTCCTCAAAGTTTACAAATGAAGCCACTCAACAAACTCAGTCTTCATGTCCTTATACATCCTCACTCCAACCATTCAATTGTCACAGACACAAGAAAACCTACCCCCGTCACCGGCATTTGTACCCTCTTCCTATGTATCAACCATCTGTACCCTACCCTTTCCTAAATTTCCGCACTACATCAAAGACTCTTGGACTATTTACCTTCTGCCGGGAGATTCATACTGGTCAGCATACTCGGGATCCATCCCGACAACAAGAACACATGAATATCCCGCAACCACATTCTCTAACCCATAGCATCATACCTTCATTCCTAATCTAAACAAATTTGTTACTTTCAACAGCCTGTTAATCAATTTTAAGAAAATAACATTTTTACTTTAACTCACTTGGTGAAGTTAATTTAGTTCTAAATATTCATGATTTTTGTTGATAACGCTGCTTTTGTTATTGATTACATTTTTAAACCTCCTCTCCCAAAGTTTATATGCATACAAATCAGACAACAAAATTGTTAAATAAGGATGGTCTAAGCGACTGGGTCATCTAAACATATACAATGTTTATTAGGCACGGAACTTCCTAAACTTACACGAATTCATAACTTGTAATCTAAATTTTCAAGAGTTATTTTAGGAGCTTTTCCAGCTGAGACGTCGTTTATCTGAAATGACAAACTATCAGATCGTATTGGAGTATTACACTTCAAGGGCTTATAACACGTCTCTGATCTACGAATCAGTGTGAGCGTGGTTTAATCGTGAGGACCTGCAATTAGTAAAGGCTAGAAACACAGGTATTGAGGGACATGAGGGAAAGTATAGAGATTTCCAATTCATTAAGTTTTACGAGCCGCAGAATAGGTGATGTATAGAGACAGGCAAGAGACCGAGTGCAAGAGTGTTGGTTGACACAATCAAAATACACATGTCAGGGACAATTTCCTAATCGGGTATCTTTATAGAAAATCCCAGTGCAGGAACCATCCTGGTATGAACTATTTTCACCACGAGATGATGTGACACTACAGGGAACGTTTATATATAAGCCCGACTTATTCTTGCCAAGCGGAGAATTGTAGGAATAGCTTTTGGGAATAAGACTTCAACGCGCTATTGACATGCATAACACAAACCAACGTGGGAAAACATCATTCACTATATCTTACCGAGGCTTTAACAAACAAATAGTCAACCAGCCTACAGGGTAACAACAACGTGATCATCCCACAACAATTTACGACACATCTACATCACCTGTACAGATAACATTTCTAGGAAAATAGCTGCTTGTTCCTGCGGATTGTAATCAATGCTTGAGACCATCGTAACCACTGTTATGTTTGCAACCGTGTACACAAAATAAATTATATAGTGGGCTCGCAGAAATCTAAACATTTAAGTATTAAATTTATCTATCAGTTTTCAAAAATTTATAACCATGGACTATTTTTCATGATTTGCGAGCTGCACCTCTGGCCAATGTTTACCAGCTTTCTGATCTCGATGACGCCATAGCTCATTGGACACGTATAACTTTCATTGTGTGTTTGATAACATGCACCAGCAAAAAAAAAGTTCGTGTCAAACGACAGATCAAATCTCCTTGGATCACACAAGCAGTGCTGGAAGCCATGAGGCAGCGAGATCGAGCTCACAGAAATAAGGACTTTAACACATACAGAGCACAAAGAAACAAGGTACAATATTTAATACGTAGAGAAAAGAAAACATACTTTAAAAACTTAATTCAGAACAAAACAAACAGTAAAGATATGTGGAAAGCAATCAACACTCTAGCAAACAAACGAAGTTCGCCAGACTCATTAAGCCGCAATACCTCATTTACGTGTACGGACTTTAGCGATTACTTTCAAGCAGAAATAACCAGTCTTAAATCTACGATACCAGATTATCCTTGTGACCTAAGGCCAACTGTTAGCATTCAGTTCCGTATATGACAGTTAATGAAGTGTATAACTATCTTCTAGGCCTTAAAGAGAACAACTCACAGAGTTTGATGGTAACATAATCGAATACTGCGCTATGCAGCCTAGTTATTAGTGATTCACTAACATACATAAC
>JAMPIV010006362.1:0-27500 GCA_024509875.1 Oreohelix idahoensis
TTTCCCAAAAAAAAAGATAAAATTTTAATTTAAAGTATTGCAGACTTATTATTATGGATCAAAATGATAAGATGGCTAAAAGGAAGAGACGATCGCGTCATTCACAGCGAGCAAGCGAGACTATAGAAGAAGCAGCAATGTAATACGTGCAACAGAAACAACACACTATAATTAAAAACCTGACAATTTTGGCGGGTTGTTGCTAGTTGATACATAATTATCTACTCGGTTCATAGATTTCCGAAATGTCAACATTTGGGTACCTTAAGTAAGCTCCAAGTCCAGTATTTATGTTTTCTTTACAAGCATTGCCATCTGGGTAAGCATATTCTGCAATGTTAGGGTACTGTTGGTAGTTTATAAAGTAGCTGTCTTTACTTCTGTTGTATTGGTGTCTCTTCTCAACGGACTATCAGGGGTGTGATTTTTATTATAGACAGTTTTTTCCCCTCAGTTATTTCTCACTTGTATGTGAGACATAGTTGTTCTGCTGTGGATGTTACGACATGTGTGATGGAATTTTTGTTTGTTTAATCAGCTGATGGGCCCCCAGTTTTTAATCATTTATTTGTCTGATTATTGCACAGAATGCCGCCACCTTTCCCCGTGCTAGTCTAAAATACAAGATGTGAGGTTACCTTGAAACATCAATAAAGCGACCCAGAGCAGACAAGAAGCAGGCAAAAAGGTTGCATATCAGTTGGTTTAGCAATAAAGCAAAGTTTGATGCAGATAAGTGTCGGATAGCTGCTAGTATCGAACACTGATAGATTTTATTCCGCTTAGTTCGTGCATGCGCAGTTCCAGACAATTACACTCAACTTAAGCTTCATTAACGAATACTGTGTAACAAACCGAGCTAGAATCGTCTGTGTGCCGGCGATGACAACATCGATTCCGATCATCTCGAGCAGGATCGATGTGCAAGCAATCTTGATTTCATGCATTATATGGCATCATAAAAATAATAATAATCATAATAAAAGCGAAAAAAAAAACCCCGAGACTTATGCATCCCAGTCAAAGATCTTCGGTACATTGGAACTCGCGGTCGAAATTCGGGACTATCAAGGTAAAACCGGGACGAATTAGATCCCTAAAAAACTAACAAATAAACAAGTCTCTATAGACTGCTTAACCCCAAATTTATGGAATTTGGTTGGAGAAAATTTCGTCAACCACCTAGCTAGTCATTTTTTCCAACCTATTTCACGCTCAGTTGCTACAGTAGATAAATCCATTAGACCAGCGGTGGCCAAACTACGGCCCGCGGGCCAGATCCGGCCCGCCAACCTGTTTTGACCGGCCCGCCAACCTGTTTTGGTCGGCCTCTTCTTGTTGATTGAAGCCACACTCTTCACAATGATATAACACACAAATGTATGTTTGAAATAAATAATTACATGTCAAATTACAAATTACAAAACAAATTAAAACATCAGATTCATTATATTTTTTTAAACAGTAATTTCAATTCGAAGACTGGTATACATGTCTTGGCAGATGTGCAGTACAGTAGTTTGCCGTTGCTTTCTGTACGTGGTTCATTATATATATATATATATATATAATATATATATTATATATATATATTTATATATATATATATATACTTTTATATATATATATATATATATATATATATATATATATATATATATATATAACTAAATATCAGAACGTTATTTTTTAAGGAGTTTATTGGTCTGGCCCTCGGGTGTTACCCTTTACCATAATCTGGCCCTCGGCCAACCTTAGCTTGGCCACCACTGCATTAGACTGTCTTGATTATATTGGGTTAAGACGTTTACTGCTGCCTTTGGTAGTCCCACAGCAAATAATGTCGTAGGAGAGTGCAGTGTTAGAGAGTTCACAATACTAGGTCCAGCATCGAGAGGTGGGGTGACCAGTTCAATTCTTTGAGATCTTATAGTACCATCAATCAGGTGATAAAAGAGTTCAGTTTTCAACCGCTAATTTAAATCTATTATTAATTCATTGTATTGTGACCCCCGTAATCCAAATTGGCATTTTCCTAATAGTTTTGATTGGTGTTCCATGTGAAGTACTGGACATCACTTTGGGATGTTTAGCATTGATCTCTATGCTGCATGTGGGAAAGAAGTCAGGAATTACGACCTGGACAGTTATTTAGATTGCCTCAAAAATAGCTTGATCAAATCAAGTCTCGTGCATTTCCACGGGATCTTTAAAGAGACGAAGTAAGAATAATGCAATTGCTCACTCAGGTATGTCGTAAAATTAGAGGTGCACAGGGATGGCAACCCCATAACGTAAAACTAATTGCTACCCAGACACCACAGCTGCAAGGGCAGGTTATTGCTTTGATGTGGGCTTCCTCCAAGAAGACCGGCTGCAGTGGTCGAGACATTAGGAGGGAAAAAAGGAAAAGAAGAAAAGAAATGTCAAACCCACTCTCGATAACTGCGCAACATTTCACGCGCCGCAGGTGGTCTATTTATCACGATAACATGTCCGGCAATATTTGGGAATATTTTTATCACTGTGTTGATCTAGGCTGGGGTATTGTGTCAAGTTATAAGTGAATTTGAATGGATACGAATAGAGTTGGTCAGCCAACTTTTGTTATTGCTTTAAGACACGATTGTTCTGTCACTTTTATTATTGCTTTAAGACATGGTTGTTCTGTCACTTTTGTTATTTCTTTATCATAGAAGTGAAACATCGATTTCTTCATGAACGGCCGTCAGCCATCAGCGTTAATTCTGTATTCACACAAAATTTTTTATAACGACTAACATAGGATTTGCAACATTTGCCGAACATTACCCAATACTGAAATTATGCAGGAGGGAGGGGGGGAGAACGACAAAACAAACAAAAACTAGATTCAACCGTCTGATGAACGAAACTGTAGCGTTTAATGAGAAGGTTGCCTCGCGTATAACAAAATTTAAACTGATTGCGGCAAGGCTGATCATGTGCCCTGTTGTTAATGTTTCAAAATTCTCGCTTGTACGCCATATTCCCCCCCCCCCCCCTTTTACTGAATTTCTAGTTGGTCGTGTAGGTCCGGGGGGTGTCTGATGAGACAAAGAAAGAATGCTACCACTGCTCCCTCAGGCATGTCCTACATGGCAACTAATATGAGGTTGTGCGTGAGGCTGACAATCTCATCATGTCAAGTATATTGCTAGATAGACCACAGTTGTAACAGCGTGTGAATTTTTGGTGCAGGCTTCCTGCAAAGGGGACCACCTGCAGAGATGGTCGGTCACATGATGTATAGTTAGGGAAAAGGAAAACGATGAAGATGTACCCCCAGTACCGTGCGTAGTGTTGATCTCTGCAGTACTGACGATCTCAAGTTTCCTTTCCCTTTTCTGGTGACGTTCTCTTTGACTGGCTAGTGCTGATCTCTGCAGTACTGACGATCTCAAGTTTCCTTTCCCTTTTCTGGGGACGTTCTCTTTGGCTGGCTAGTGTTGATCTCTGCAGCACTGACGATCTCAAGTTTCCTTTCCCTTTTCTGGTGACGTTCTCTTTGGCTGGCTAGTGTTGATCTCTGCAGTACTGACGATCTCAAGTTTCCTTTCCCTTTTCTGGTGACGTTCTCTTTGGCTGGCTAGTGTTGATCTCTGCAGTACTGACGATCTCAAGTTTCCTTCCCCTTTTCTGGTGACGTTCTCTTTGGCTGGCTAGTGTTGATCTCTGCAGTACTGACGATCTCAAGTTTCCTTTCCCTTTTCTGGTGACGTTCTCGGTGGATGGCTATGTGACAGAGAATTATGAAAAATAGATTTTATTATCTACATTTTTCTTCCACCTGGCTTCACCTTGCTTCCTTATTAGTTATGCAGGTTTTGTTTAACGCAGAACTCTCCTACACTTAGATATCGGCCTCTTTCTTAATTTAGCCACGCCTAGTTCTTTCTTTTCTCTACACTAGGAATGTTTACTATGATGCACGTAGCGAGAGAGAAGGGGGAGATGAGCTAATGAAGAAAAACCAAGGGAGCGATTAGTTGAAACGTATTTTCGGTAGACATTGATCAGGGGGAATAAATCTGAGTAGAAGGGGGAGAGAATCTGAAAGAAGGGGAGATAAATTACAATTTACCCCTCCTCCTCCCCCTCCTTATCCATTCGTTCGTGAAACGTAATTAAGCTACAGAACGACGAAGATCTAAGACCGTCCGCTCGTTGCCAGAGTCCAGCAGGCGGCGAAAAGGTGGCAAATTTTCCTTTCATTCAGAATTTGAACACACAAATCCCCAAAGGTGTTATGTGTAACACTGGTCAGCGACTTTTCTACTATTTTAATATATATACTCCAGCTTTAAAAATCCATTATTCAGTACCCACAGATTTATTTCAGAACATCTAGCTTCGATTCTAGAACCATTTGTATTAATGGAGTTTCTTAGTTTTCGTTGGAGATTGTTTTAATTTCTGTGTTTGCGGTAAATATTATAATAGAGTTTGAGTGATTTAATTGTTAAGTCCGTCATTTTATTTCACCACGATTTTTCTGTGTAGAGTGATTAATGGTTAAGTCCATCATTATATTTCACTAGGATTTACTGTGCTAATTGACTAGCGAATTAAAATAATCTATAGCTAAATTGTTCCGGCTGTAGCGTTAATCTAACTAACTGATTTAACCAGAAAGAGATATTTTAATCGACTAGTAAATGCAATATTAATTTTGAGTACTGACGAAATATATATTTATTTCTAATTCATTATGAGTAAATCTATAAATGACTAGCACTTATTTCACGGGGGTTTTTTTTTTGTTAACCGTAAATAAGCTATACCCGGTTAGTTCTATTCAAAGTTAAATAACCGAGTGTAAATAAATTATAATTCTGCGCCGGTTAAGTAGGATAGAATAGTGGTGTAGTGGTTACTGTGATTATATGGTTGTTTCTTTTCTTCCCATATCTAGTACTGGGTCACTTACCCAAAAACCTTCCAGCGGTTTAAGCCTACGCCTAAACCCGAATCGGAGAATAACGGATCTAAGTCCAAAAGTACAAAAATAACATTCGTATATATATATATATATATATATATATATATATATATATATATATATATATATATATATATATATATATATATATATAGATATAGGGTCTTCAAGGTGAACCTATCTGGCCTCTTGTTTACACCCAGAAAGATACAGAGTACCAACCCAAAGAACATTTAAGAATAACTTTTTTAACTGGGCCTATAGCTATCCAGATTTCTTTTTTCCCATTTCATTTACATTAAGCCCGTTGTGGCGACATACTCAAACATTAACATTTCCTGACCATCGACCATTTGTGGTGTGACAAGGAACGTTATACTGAGAGAGTTTACCGACCTGACATTCCTTTATGTAAAATGGAAATCTCAATCTACTGACACTGAGAGCACTGTTAATTTTCTTACCTGGAGTAATTAATGTGACATAAACAGAAATCCTAATAACAAGTAACGAAATAAACGTTCCCCGAAGAAGAGGATTTAATCAATCTTTGTGGAGCTGGGATTTATTTTGCCAACACTGGATTTGCTATGTGACCCATGAAACTATGTTCCAGATGCTGTTAAATCTTCAATACGGTAAGAACGAATGAACGTGGCCACGGTCGACAGAGAAGAGAGGAATGAATGAATGAATAATTCTCTATTGTATAATCCATGTACTCACATTGTTTATTTCTTATTTGGTTTTGCTAATGCTGTCCATTTCAGAATAGATTAACTTATAAACTCTGTTCTTTACAGTATAGGCAAATTCTAGACCATAGCGCAAATCGTTTTGACCTTTTGGGGGGTTAATAACTTTCTTCTAATGGGATCTTGTCTCAACAGAGGGAGGGGTATTACACCTATGAGTCTATTCCTTTACTAATTCTAATACCTATGATTTTTTTTTAAATTTTGTTTGATATTCAATAAAAGCTGTTGTAAAGTTTCTTTATGGTAAATAAAATTTACATAAAAACTTAATTTACATGTGTTGGTCAGCTTGTCCCAAATATCCCTATTCCATTAATATAGTTTTCACATTTGTGCGTCTAAGTGTCGCCACTTATCTGTGTGTGTGTATGTGAGTGGTGGATATATATATTAATATATAAATAGAGGTATACTGTCTGACAAACAAAGCTCTGTTGTAGAGATATGCTGGACTATAGAGGATCTTTTCAAAATCCAGGGACAGACTCTACCTTTTTTGTTTTTCACCATTTTTCACTCGTGAAATCTATTCATTTACCTTATCTCTCACTGAGTTACCACCTGTTCTAGTTCTATTCAGACGGGACCAAAATATATCTTAAATACCTATCAAAAATCTACGACAGGCTAGTGTTGATCTCTGCAGTACTGACGATCTCAAGTTTCCTTTCCCTTTTCTGTTGACGTTCTCTTTGGCTGGCAGGCTAGGTCTCAGCTGCCTTTAGGGAAGTATCCAGGTTTTATTTATATTTAATTAGATTCGTATGTGTCCCGTCAAGCCCTCGTTTTCTTTCTTTCCTTTCCCCGACGAAGGCCTTGTGGCCGCAACGTTGGCTATTTTGTTTGTCTTTTGTCCTCGTAAGACATAACACCTTTTTCAATTTTTTCTACATACCCATCCATTGACGATCTAAAGCAGCCTTTCTCAACATTTTTATACTGGAGGAACCCTTGAAATAATGTTCAGGTCTCAGGAAACCCTTACATAAAAATGATTATATCTACAGCTCGTGGCACCTTAGCGTGATGAGCAAGTTGTAAATATAAAAATCCAATAAAAATTGTCAATGCTCTTTTGAGTAAAGAATATTGTTTTTTTTTTGTGTCTGTGAATCTGTTTATTTTGTCCAACATATTAGCCTACTCTGTTTTATGTGGCACCCCCTCCCCACACAGGATATCAACTCTAATGCAAGTTAGTAGTGTACGTGAAAGAAACTTCTATGTTTCCTTTTCCTGTTTGGGTCATTCGCATTATAGACATATAAAATTACAACACAGTCTTACTTTAATTATGAGATCTTGGGAAGTCAAATCAACCTATACGACTAAACTACAACAACGTACATCTGTTGTGTCCTACTTACAGTTTTTTAATATTCAGCATTCATCTTTATAATAACTCGGCAACCCCTCCAGGCGGATAGGCCTTTAACAAACGTATGCTAAATTTTTCTGTCTCGTATCATTGCTGAAAGTATTTCCATGTCTTCTTGTTTTCTTTCATCTCTTCTCCAGCTGTCTTCTCCATGTATTCTTTGTTCTTCCTCTACCTGACTTACACTGGAGATTTCGGAGCAAGGGCTATTTTACTGGATCATGCCATTCGCCTCCTTACCAGAGGGACGTCTTCTGTCTCTGATGGCTGAAGTTAATTATTTTCTTTAGCTAATTTGTCCATATTATATGTGACTTAAAAATTTCAACAGGTTGGGGTCGCTGCCCCCATGTCCAGCCCTCCATACGACATACGGTGTAGGTTAAAGTGTTGAGGAGGGGGGGAGTATGACATCATTAGCACCACTGGTTCTGAAAAATAAAACCTCTTAGCCATTCAGATCCCAATTCAACATTAAAACCTGGCATGTTCAAAGATTTCCCCACTGCATTCCTTAACTTCATCGGAAGATCATAGGCAGCCTGAAAAAAGAGTAATAATAAGGATTCCATTATAAGACAGGCCATAGGACTAGGATTTTGTTATAAAATTAGAAAGTATAAAATTTCAAGTATAGTACTGAGCGCCAAAAGTCCGAGGAACCTTCCTCCTGTGTCAACAGGAGACATGAGACTACTGAGCGCCAAAAGTCCGAGGAACCTTCCTCCTGTGTCAACAGGAGACATGAGACTACTGAGCGCCAAAAGTCCGAGGAACCTTCCTCCTGTGTCAACAGGAGACATGAGACTACTGAGCGCCAAAAGTCCGAGGAACCTTCCTCCTGTGTCAACAGGAGACATGAGACTTAAAAGAAGCATTTGTCTCCTCTCACGTTTTGGTACCAGTTCCCAGAAGTCGACGCTAGACACCTATAACTGATGGATCTTGAGGACACTTGGTCGAGACAATCTAATCAGTTACCCCGGCATGGCATGGGACGTGCTCCTACAAAAACACTCGACTCCCAAAGAGAAGGCATAGCCAAAACTCCACGGCGAACCAGCAGTGACTGACCCATAATTCAACTGTCTCCACACCGCCAATTAAGTAATGGCTCAGCTTACGGACACTTTAATTTTACAAAATCACCATTCCTGAAGATCTTCCTATGAAGATACATTTAACTGCGCGTTTGTATGTTTTTTCTTTTTTAACATTAAAAATCAATCATTTAATTTTAATCTCGTTGATGAAATATTTCACCATTAAATATTGTGTTAAATATGTAGATATACATCATTTGTTGAGTTAATCAGTTAGATGAGTATACGGCTGCACAAGTATGACTCATTTTTAAAAATACAATACAGAGCTATCAAATTAATATTTTGCTGAATCACCTTCAGCTGGGGGCACATAAAATACGAGTCAAAACATATTTTCTCACAGAGGTGGGTGAAGAATACTAAATTTATAACAACTTAGGTGACTCAGTTGTTATAGTTGTCATTCTACAAATCCCTGTGAGACTCCCTGATATAGAAGCATCACCCTGTGGCGTTAAAAGTTTATATTCTTCAGTTGATTGTTTGTGCTCGTTTTCACACTGTGTCTAGGTTTATATATCATAGGTCCACAAGATTCAGGACAGCCACAATAGTTCATTAACGATACTTTCTATGACTCGAAGATTCCACACAACGATCAATATAACAGCTGGATATTTTAGTAACATTCCATTTATTATTCACGTAGACAATACATCATTACCCAGCATGCATAATTAGGTAGATTCAGCGACTCCTATAATCCGTAGGTCCATATAAACATTACCTAATTCCTATTCCTACCTTTAGTTGTATTTAATAAACATTAATATGTTTCAAGACACTTCTATTTTAACATTTCCCATATTTCTACCATTGGGTAGAATACACACACAAGTCGCCCATTCAGGGTCAAAACACGCTCTGTCCATTTTTCCTCCACACTGCTCACGTCATGTGCGCAATACACATATCGACAAATTACTATCGTGCTGCGCTCATCAGCACCAAAATCCTATACATTTTCTAGCGTGTGGCGTGCAATAGCCAGCGCCACATTGCCCCCCACCCCCCCCGCCCCCCCCCCCCCCCCCACCCCCCCCCCCCCCCCCCCCCCCCCCCCCCCCCCCCCACCCCCCCCCCCCCCCACCCCCCCCCCCCCCCCCCCCCCCCCCCCCCCCCTCGAACAACTGAAAACTTAGTTTTCAGTCAGGCAATTATAATGTGAAGCGAGATTAAATGATATCTATCTAGATTTTAAAGGAAAAAAATAATGTCAGTAATAACAATATGAATAAATAAGTAGAATTCGGTATTGTCCACTTCCGTATTCGAGTTATTACATAACTCTAGAGAGGGTGTCAGCTAGGACATTGTCCTTTCCTGCTATTGGTAAAACGTCAAAATCATACCCTTGCATTTGTAGCGCCCATCGGGTGAGACGTGCATTAGTCGATTTAAAAGTCTGTAAATATGTGACGGCTTTTTGATCAGTGTATAATTTAAAATGTGTACCCACCAAGAACTTCTGTAGTTTATGTAATGTCCATACCAATGACAAAAGTTCCCTTTCCACAATTGGATATCTGGATTCTGTCTCTGAAAGTTTTCTGCTGAGGTAGAATATCGGGTGGCACTCGCCATCAAAGGTCTGCATTAAACATCCCCCGATTCCTTTCAGAGATGCGTCTGTAACCACGAGAAAAGGTCGTCGTAAGTCTGGTAGTCTTAGTATTGGAATTTTTGAAAATTGTGTTTTGATGTTCTGTAAGGCATGGTCACACTCTTTGTTCCATATTATTTTGTCAGGAATACCCTTTTTTGTCAGAGCAGATAGAACAGAAGTTAAAATGGAAAATCGTGGTATAAACCTGTGGTAAAAGTTTATGAGTCCCAGCAAACTACGAACTTGTTTCTTAGTAGTTGGTATGGCAAGATCCAGTACCCTTTTTAGTGTAGACTCATCAGGTTGTATTGTATGTCGGCCAATCTTATGACCCAGAAATGAAATCTCAGTAAACCCAATTTCGACTTTGGAAGGTCGAGCTGTGAGGTTATGTACTCTGAGAGTTTGGAGCAACGACTGTATTCCAGCGATATGCTGTTCCCAAGTATCATGAAAAATGCAAATATCGTCCATATACGAAATGAGATCGGTGCGATTACCTAAAACGCGACGCATCATGCGTACAAAGGTCGCTGGAGCATTCCGTAAACCAAAACACATGACATTGTAATGAAACAATCCACGAGAAGTGGCAAAAGCAGTCAAAGGTTTTGATACATCAGCCAGAGGAATCTGCCAGTAACCTTAAGATAGGTCAAACTTGCTGAAGAAAGTGGCGGATGATAGGCGTGGCAACAAATCCTCCAGTAAAGGCATTGGTTCAGAATCGGATATGGTCACCTTGTTAAGGCGACGAAAGTCAATACAAATACGAATTGACTTGTCTTTCTTTCGTACTGCCACCATAGGAAAACAGAAAGGTGAATCAGACGGTGAAATAATACCCAGTTTTAACATACCATCTACTTCACTTTCCACCTGATCTCTAACATGTAGAGGAACGGCGTATGGTCGTAATGAAATCGGGGTGTAATCTGACAATTTGATTTCGTGTGTGATAATGTTAGTACGTCCCGGAAGATCAGACAAAACATCCTGAAAGGATACCAACATAGAACGAATTATGATCCATATGATCTGCAGGTAAATCAGTACAAATTATAATTATAACTTCATTCCATGTTTCCGAAGACTTAATAGGTGCTACCGGAAACGTGGAAGGTACATCAGCGAAATTGGTTTGCACCTCATCCACCAACGCGATAGATGCATGATGGGTAGGTTGGTTCATGATAGCATCACAAATGAATTGTAACTGAGGAGGACGAGTGATGTATGGTAGGAGCATGTTAACATGGAATGTTTTTTCTTTACCCCGCATATTGATGACGTAGTCCACGTCCGTTCTCTTTGCAACCACTTTAAACGAACCTTGCCATGTTACTAACAAGTGATCTACTTTGAGTGGCAGGAGAACAAAAACATCGTCATTGATTGAGAAAGACGTTAGTCGTCTATCTCTGTTAATGCGAAATCTGGTCTTATATTTTGCCATCTCAGATGCTTCAGTCGCCACCTGACATGCATCCACAAGATGTTGGCGTAAATCTGTAACGTATTGATAAGTGGATTTCTTCTTATTATTATTATTCACATCAGATTCCATCAACAAATCATGTAAGAGAGACATTGGACCTCTTGGGTTCGCACCAAATACTAACTGAAAAGGCGAAAAACCAGTATGATTAGGAACCTCTCTGTACGCAAATAGTACAGCAGGAATAAAACGATCCCATTCTTGAGGAAATGATGTAGTCACCTTCCCCAACAATTGTTTTAATGTCCCATTCCAACGTTCCACGACCCCGTTAGAGCTAGGGTGAAATATAGCACTAAGAGAGTGACGGATACGAAGTGTGTTGAAAACATCTGACATCATACCTGACACGAACTGAGATCCATGATCAGAGAGGATTTCTTCCGGAAACCCGATGCGTGAAAATATAGACAGCAACGCATCTGTTACCGACACTGAGGTAATATTTTTTAAAAGAATGGCTTCTGGCCATCTCGTACACAGGTCAATACATGTTAATATGTATTGGAAACCTCTGGTAGACCTTACAGACAGTGGTCCTATGATATTAATAGCCAATTTGAAAAAAGGGCGTACAGCAATATCCGTGACCTGTAAAGGTGCTGATTGATGTGCACCCTTACGTGCAACACTTCGACATTCAGCGCAAGATTTACAATAAGTTGAAATGTCTTTATTTACCCCAGGCCAATAAAAGTGTTTTAGTAATCTATAAGCCGTACGGGAAATTCCCATATGTCCAGCAAATGGTACGTCATGCGCATTTGACAAGACTAGTGCGCGAAATGACGTAGGTACTATAACTTGTTTGAGAATGAAAGAGTAATTATCAAAACATCGTATCATAATATTATCCTGCATTTGAAACCAATGTCTTGAATTTTTAGAATGTTTAATAGTTCCAGCAATAGCTAATGGGAATAAATGTCCCAAAGAAGGATCCATTTGTTGTTTTGCTATAAATATATTTTTGTCAATGTAATGACAAGTTGTAATGTGTTGAGTGTGTATAGAAGAATTTAATTCAATTGTCTCTGCAGCTTGTTGTGCTCTGGTTGTGATCGCGTTAGCAAAGGAGGGATGATTTCTCTCCCAATCAATAATATCCTGTTCAGAACACTCTTTAACCCCCTTTATGTTACCGATAAGTAAATCACAACAAGGTCGATCGAGAGCACACACTCTTACTTTTCCCGAAAAGAACGGAGTATCTATTACCACATCTGCCAGCGGATAAGATTCAACAGTTCCACCGAAAGTTACGCACTTTATAGAGGTTCCCGTAAAGCAAGGAGAAGGAATTAGTGCCTTCCTTAGGCCAATGGTGGTGCATCCGGTGTCACGTAAAATAGAAACAGGTGTGTCAAAAACAAAACCTCTATGGATCACGAGTGAGCCAACCCCATCATTTAAAGACAAAACTGGCAGAGCATGTCCACATCTCAGACGTGGAGTAGATCCAGGTTGAAATAGAGTCATACATTCCCTGCAATTACCACTATTTTCCAGATCAAAACTACATGCATTGGCATGAGTATTATTCTCATTATTGGAAATATTATTATTACCAACGTCAAGCTGACAAGCGTGAGCTTGTGATCTTCCTCTACTTTGACTCCTAGAAAAATGTGTTCCTCTCCGATCCACTGGACAGTCAGACCGATAGTAACTCTTTTTGTCCGTGCGAGAAGAATCATCACGAGATGGTGGTGAGACATGATGTTTGTTATTGTAATTACTGTTATTGTAATCATTACGTGAGGGTCCCGAAAAATGATGTTTGTGAGTGTAATTATTATTGGAGTATTGATTATTATTTCTTTGCCATGACTTTTTATTATTATGGTTAAAGTTTCGTCTCTCTATACCCCGTGAGGGCGAATGATTATGAGGGAAATTATATCTACCTCTATAGGAATTTTGATAGTCATCCCTATACCGTCGGTCCATGCTGCGACTGCGTGATCTATCATGAGTGACCGCACAAGCTGGCAAAGTTTCTAGGACCTTCGTCTTACCTAAAGGCAAGTTTGGGTGTGCGACCGAAAATTGTTGAGCTAATTTTTCCATTTCTCCTATATTTGTGGGCTTCCTTTCTTGAAGGAATGCGAAAATTTCAGTATTTACCGAAGATAAAATTTTGTCTCTTAAGAAGAGATCATAAAGACCTTCGAAAGATTTAGTAATATTAGATAGTTCAATCCATCTGTTTAGACACATCTTCAATGAAGACACAAAGTCCTCGACATCCTTACCTTCCATAGGACCCATCGATTTAAATTTTAAACGATATCCTTCCTCGTCTAAACAATATTTGCGAAGAAATACTGATTTTATGGATTCATAGTCGTTTCTTTTGTCATCGGCAATGTTTAAAAAAAGTTTGTAAACTTTCACCAGTAAGTAACCCGACAAAATGTTCAGGCCATGAGGCCTTAGGTAAATTTAAAGCCGTAACTCTTGATTCAAATCTCAAAAGAAAGAATCCTATATCGTCATGCAATGAAGAAAAAATTTGGTAATTTTAAATTAATGATCTTAGACGATCCTGTACCAGACGATTCTCTAGAAGAAGAAGATTGTAAACGCAATTTTTCTAACTCAAAAGTTTTTTCGCTTTCAAATTTCGCTTGTTCTGCAGCAATTTCTGCTAAACGAATTCTTTCCTTCTCTCATGTTCCCTCTCTTCTTTCTCTCTTTCTTCTCTTTTTTTCTTCTCTCTCTCTTTCTTTCTCTTGTCTTTTCTTCTTTTTTTCTTTCTCTTCTCTTTTTTTCTTTTTTCTTTCTCTTTCTCTTTCTCTCGTCTTTTTTCTTCTTTTTCTTTCTCTTCTCTTTTTTCTTCTCTTTCTTTCTCTTCTTTGTATTCCGCTATTTCTTTATTTACATAGGCTATAAGATCATCACCCGAGAAATTCAAGTCCTTCCCATTCTGTATAAATCCCGCCTTAACCTTCACAAAGTCCGCCATAATGAAATTAAAGAGTAATGGGCTATAGATTCAAAATGTATATCTCTCCCACTTGTTGCCCAATGACTATACTTAGTCGTAAGGTAATTCAAACCTTTTCAAAACCAAATGTATATACAGTACTTCTTCGTTATGTGTGTATATACTTGTCTCTGAAGTATATGATACTTATCAAAAACTAATCTCACAGTGTATCCGTAATCATCGTATATATTAACATATCAGCAATTAACAATATACTATAATCCAGTACTAACTATCGCCTTTACTACCTATTTAAAAGCATGCCATATTATCACATTAGACAAAAGATTAACTGACAACGCTGGAAACAAATCAGGAAAAAGACAACAATGTAAAAAGTCATAAAATCTTACCATATAATAAAAACAGTTGTTTCCACCGTCAATGAATAGTACAGGACGAGATACAATCACATAGAACTGCTGTACATATTAAAAGAAAGTCACAGAAGAACTACAGGTACGAACATAATCATACTGAACTAAATAAGAATTCCACGACAATATGTTTACTCGACAGCACAGCTAAACAAAATAAGAAAATATTAATCTCAGTCAGAGCGGAAATACGACAGCACTAAATGCTGAATCCTGAAAGAGATCAATACAATCAAAAATCTATAGAACGACGACAACTAAATTCATCCAAAGATATAATTGAGTGTCGCCCACAAGAAAACATAAAACATAAAAGATACACAAAAAATAAGATGTGCCTGACATTTTTAGGACCGGAGACCATGACCCTACAAACATATATTTGCTTATATGATTAAAATCCACGACCGCCAATCCTCGTTGTAAACAAAAAGCATCAACCTCGCAAAGTGGCCTTGAATCTATGCAATAAACACGGGTCAAGAAAAGAATGTAAAGTCTGGGTTGCACAACGCGTATAAGTGTCCTGTACAAGACGTTCCCTGTTCCTACTTAGGAAATCCAAGTGGTCAGCAAATCTGTTTGGTGACGTACGTAAAAGATTAAATCATCCTTCCTGACCATTGCAGACAAACGAAATGATTTCTCGGACATCAGGGTTGAAAGACTTGTCAGACTTGAAAGACCCAAAAGATTGGTTCTGGATACCGTCATGCTTCTCACGATTCATATTATTGGTATAATAAATGTCCACTGGTAAGTTTATTTTAGGATTTATAAGTCCGTTCAGGTGACCTTGATGTAATGGTTCACTACACCGATTCAACGTGAAATGGCCTCGAGGTGACAATATTCTTCATAATAACCTGTGACCGCAGTATATTGTGTCGAAATTTCATATCTGTTCGTAGGCAGTCAAATGTCTATTCAGCGACTTTAATAGAATATATGTTGTTTGGTATTAATGTCTTTCCAACAGTCCAAGGTCTTGGCATGACCTCGTACGAAAAATTGCAATTTCTATTGATTCCACAAATTCGTGTGCTTGATATCTTGCGTACTTTACACAGTACAGCATTGTACAAATTCCAAACAATTAATTCCTCTCCAACGGAACGAGCCCCCACATCTGTGGCGTTAAAAGTTTATATTCTTCAGTTGATTGTTTGTGCTCGTTTTCACACTGTGTCTAGGTTTATATATCATAGGTCCACAAGATTCAGGACAGCCACAATAGTTCATTAACGATACTTTCTATGACTCGAAGATTCTACACAACGATCAATATAACAGCTGGATATTTTAGTAACATTCCATTTATTATTCACGTAGACAATACATCATTACCCAGCATGCATAATTAGGTAGATTCAGCGACTCCTATAATCCGTAGGTCCATATAAACATTACCTCATTCCTATTCCTACCTTTAGTTGTATTTAATAAACATTAATATGTTTCAAGACACTTCTATTTTAACATTTCCCATATTTCTACCATTGGGTAGAATACACACACAAGTCGCCCATTCAGGGTCAAAACACGCTCTGTCCATTTTTCCTCCACACTGCTCACGTCATGTGCGCAATACACATATCGACAAATTACTATCGTGCTGCGCTCATCAGCACCAAAATCCTATACATTTTCTAGCGTGTGGCGTGCAATAGCCAGCGCCACACACCCTTCTATTTATTTCTCTGCTAAGAGTAATCTTGAGCGAAGGTTGATAACTTTGAAAGCGTTACAATTAGTCTATTACTCAACTACCAAGAGATAAAACAATGTCTTTTCTACTTTCTCCTAAATCGACCACTCTGTATTTGCCTTCAGTGACAAATCCTAAAAGCTTATTTCTATTTCAGGATCAGAGTTTCACACCCGTAAGTGACTAGTAATTAAGCCTATTAGACAAGCTGCCAGTTATTCCTCTAATCGTCAGATCGATAGACCGTTTGAAGCATGATTGGTTTTAAAGTTCTTTTTCGCAGTTTGCGCGAAGAAAAGGAGGGGAAAAACTGCAATTACTGAAGGCTCACATGACGCGAACATAATTGTATTTGAAAAAAAATAAATTAAAAAAGAACTTGCTAGAAATTTCCAATGAACAAACTATAGTCGATAAAAGTTTCAGAAACAATCGAATAAGAATTCCAATATGGTAGGCTTGTTTAACTTTGAGGGTAGAAAAAAAAGTAGCAGCGAAAAACGTGATATGGCAGTAACTCCAAGTTTATTATTCCTACTTCCGCACTACCAAACGTGATCCAAGGTGAACGAATTATTATCTATTCATTTGAAATGGAATTTAGTAAGATAGTTATGTTTTTGAAGAATTTACTTGAATCCTAATGCTAGAATCAATTGCTACTCGTAGTATGGAAGTTGGATAAGATCAAGGCCGATAAGAGTAAATGCGTACTTAAATTACACTGGACAACAGCCAAAATGTATCCGAGAGCTATTTTTAACTAATTTGGACATGCTGATCACGAATATGAACTTAAAAATCGCGAATTAACTCTAGTTTGTTTTCAAGATCCCGGGAGGGGGGGGGGAGAAGGGGGAAAGGGGGGGGGGGGGGGTTCAGTAGGCTGGTGGCTACACCTTCCCGACGTGAATGACCTCTTTTCTATAGCCCTGGCGCGTGATTCCCCACGATACCGACAGCCTTGAGCGCCAATTGGATGACGCAATCTGTAGGAGTCTTTGCAACCACATTTCCTCCTTGTCATCATTTGTGTTGTGGATTCTGTGAGTGCAGACGTGTCATTCAAGATGCCTCGTGAATGTGCGAACAGTGCTGATTATTTTTGCTATTTTTGCGGACAAATACCTTTGCTATCACAAAGGCGACCCATTACACCGATGATTAAGAAAGATTACAGCCTTTATTTTGGTTGTGAGATCGGTGACCAGGACCGATATTGGGCCCCACGCATGTGTTGCCAATCCTGTGCAACGAATCTGCGCTGCTGGTTGAACTGAGAAGGACGATCGATGCGTTTTGCAGTTCCAATGGTGTGGAGGGAACCGACAAACCATCTTAATGATTGTTACTTTTGCATGTGTCAATGTGTTTCGTGCTCGGCAAAAAGATCTGCTTCCATATTTCAAAATGACAGATAACCTCATTGCTTGCGTTGATATAGTGGGTCTGATGGCAGCACTACACTTCAACTACAAAGACGACGATTGGAGGCTGTTCATTGATTCATCCATGTTGAGCTTAAAAGCTGTGCTGCCCCATAATGGTAACGTTTTACCATCTGTTCCACTCGTACAATAACATGAAACAACTGTTACACACCATCAACTATGACAAGTATAAGTGGCAGATTTGTGGTGACCTGAAGGTCATTGCCATCTTGATGGGGCTACAGCAGGGTTACCCAAAGTTTTGCCGTTTCCTTTGTCTGTGGGACAGCCGTGCCAGGACTTCCCACTACAAGAAAAAGGATTGGCCCCAACGACAATCAATTGAACCGGGGAAAAATACTTAACGAACCACTTGTAGAATCCCACAAGATCTTGCTCCCTCTTCTCCACATCAAACTTGGACTAATGAAGAATTTTGTAAAGACCATGGATCGAAATGGGGCAGGATTTTTATATATTTATGTGATAAATTTCCAAGACTTAGTGAGGCCAAAATCAAGAAAGGTGTATTTGTCGGTCCATAGATACATTAGCTCTTCCGAGATCAGCGTTTTGATGATATCCTTACAGGTGATGAAAAGTTAGCTTGGAATGCTTTCCAGCAAGTGGCCACAAACGTTCTAGAAAACAATAAGGCTGACGATTACAAGGAGCTTGTAGAAACCCTCTTGCAGCGCTACGAGAGACTACGGTGCAACATGTCTTTGAAATTACACTTTTTTTTTTTTTTTTTGTTTTTTTTTATTTTTTTTTTTTTTTTTCTCTCACCTGGATTTTTTTTTTTTTTTTTTACTTTTCTATACACGCTCCACCTGGATTTTAATGCTACCTGCAGTGCTGTCAGTGACGAGCATGGGGAACGATTTCATCAGGACATTACTACCCTCGAAAAAAGGTACGAAGGGAAATGGAATGCAGCAATGCTAGCAGACTATTATTGGACCCTTGTGAGAGATGCTCCAGAAACTCGTTACAAGCTACAGGCAAAAAGGCGTCGCTGTGAATCATTTCCACTATGAGCATTATTATCATATGGTATGTAAATGCAAATTTGTAAAACTTGTTTTATAGATATTAAAAAAAACTAGAGCTAATCTGGTGTATTAACGGCCATTTTCATATTCAGCAGCCCAAACAACATAAAGGTAACTTGGTCTAATCTCATTCATTCATAACCCTCCACCCCCAAAGGAGCATAGGCCTTCAACATACACATGCCAAGTCCTCTTGTCACGTGCCATCATCTCAAGTTCTTTCCACGTTCTCCTTATCATTGTCACCTCTGTTTCCAGCTCTCTTCTCCATGTGCTTCTTGGTCTACCTCTGCCTCTCTGTCCCTGTGGATTCCAGAACAAGGACTGCCTTGTAATGCGATCAACAGGTTTCCTCAATGTGTGTCCTATCCATCGCCAGCGTCTTCTTCTCAACTCTTGTTCCACTGGCACTTGTCTGGTTCTTGTCATCAGTTCCACATTTTGACTTTGTCATACCATTTCTGTCCTTCTATTCTACGCAAGCACCCGTTTATAAAAGTCTGTAGCTTTTTGGTTGTTGTTTTTGTTGTTCTCCATGTCTCAGAGCCATACAATAGGACCGACTTCACATTTGAGTTGAAGATTCTTATTTTCGTGTTGGACTTGATTTCTCTTGTTCTCCATTTGTTTCCCAATGCAATGAAAGCTCCTCTTGCTTTTTGTATCCTTATTTTGATATCAATGTTTGTTTTTGACAGTTTGATGATACCAAATTATATCGTTCACATTTCATTTTAGAAACTTCCATTTGCTGCTAACGCGTGTAATAATTATGCTAATTATCAAGCCACAGAAAAACAGTCTACACTCTGGCAGTTCCCCCATCCCCCTTCCCTCCCCCTCCCTCTCTCTTCCCCCACCCCCTTCCGGGCAAAATGGCTTGATGCAAAAACTTTTTTTTTTTTTGCCAAGGATATTCTCTGTGAAACTAACAATTAACGAATCACACACACGAACAAAACCTATCGCTTATCATCATCATCATCATCATCATCATCATTACTATAATCATCATTACTATAATCATCATTACTATAATCATCATCATCTTCATCATTATCGTCATCATCATCAGCATTACTATAATCATCATCCTCATCATCCTCCATCCTTCATCCTACAAATTCTATCACTCATCATCATCAAATATAATCATCAAATTCATCATTACAATATAAATCACCATCACATACACTACAATCATCATCATAATTACCAATACTTAGACATCCAAAAACATCATCAGATATACTATCAATCATCATCATCTATTAACTACTCATCATCTCATCATTACGAGAACGATACTCTTCATCCATCATCAACACTATATATCATCCATCTATCAACTCATCCAGTCATTTACTATTAGATCTATTCACCTCTTTACTAATAAACAGCATCACATTATCTAAATCATCATCATTCATCATCCCATTACATAAATCAGGTCATCCAAACAATCTCTCCTTTGATCTATAAGAAGATCACCGACTTAGAATATTTGGTCCCTCTAGCACTTTACACCCATATCACTGTTGGTTTCCGCGTGTAAATTATTTTATTTTCCATTATAAATGTAGCGCCACGCCGCCTCATGCTCAACTCATTTAATTAGCCCACCTCTTAATACGACAATGCATGAGAGAGCAATAGTCCCATATTTGTCCTGTCTTACTCATCACATTCAACACATCCAGGTTACAAGAACGGAATGTGACTTAATACGTATTACAAACCAGCAGAGTGGTGCTTGAACAACGAGAGTGTCATGACGTGACTCAATGTGTGAGGCGAGCCTGTCTGAGCCCAGTGATTCAGTGGGTAAATCTAAGGCATCCTGTGAACAGTACAGATGGGGCTATTGTAAACGCTTCAAACTACCTGGGTGTCTGCATGGTGGCACCAAACGGTGCGGATCTGTCAGGCGACTAGGAGATCAATCAGCAAACAAGAATTGAACAGAAGACAGAAGAACAGCCTTTTTTTTAGTGTCTATCGAACAAGCATGCTTGGAGAGTGTCTCACTCCTTATATACAGCTACACAAGCACAAAACTTAAGATTATATCAGAAAGCTGTGTGCTTTCCTGTTCTTCACACTTTGGGCTCTGCGTTTAGCAGCTTGGAGACAGTTGGTGAAGATGGGAGGTTTCGAGGTGTACCCTCTTTTCATTGTCGACACAACCATGCCTAGAGAAAGAATTCTCCGGGTCTTTTCTGGCCGAGTTCCATCGTCCACCAAGATCATCACCTTTGCTCGGAGCAAGCAAGAGGATCATGACACTACCAACATAAGCTGACGTCAGACCGCTGGACTATGGGTTGGTTCCATGTCCTCAGAATTCAGAACCCGAATGGTGACCCGGAAGTCGCAGGGGACATGGCTGTCTGCGTAGATCCCCCTTGGCGGAAGGCGAGATATAGCGGCAGAGACCGAAAGGGCGGGCAATTGTACGGGGACTGTAGGAGGTGATGTGTATGCCCTTTCCTGGGGATTTCATGAAAATCCCCAGTTTTTAGTTTGGCGTGGCCCCATCGTATGTACCGGATAGGGATTCTGGCATAACCAGGGCCTTACAGTAATATAACCGAGGCAAGTTGGGACAAATCAATTAGATTTGAGCAATCTAGGTTGACCACCATCTTTACAAGCATACGTAACGCCGACCTTGGGAAGAGCCGAAATGTTATGTCTCATTGACACACTTGAAACATACGCTGATCACGGACACCATCTTGAACGTTGGCGGCCACACCATGGTGAGTAACACAAGGTGCAGAATAGGTGGTACTACCCCACCCCCCACAGAACATACAGATACCATCTACAACAAGACCAGAGGGACGTCAAATCCCAACTAATTTACCAGACAAATTACTGATAAGAAACGAACCCATACTACGTATCAAAGCCCCCAATATAAGAGATGACAGGCCCTTTTAATTCTAATGTGAAAAAACAATTGCGCCCCCCCTAAATACAAAAACCCTAAGAACAAATGCCCAGTCAAGAAAGTAAAGACCAGGGTCGGAACAAGAAGTCACGCTAGCTTCCCATTCGAGATTAGATATACTCTAGCTCAAGCTAACCGAACATTTATAAATAAGTGTCATAATTATCATTCGCTAAACGTAAACACGCATTAAATACTATATAGAACATTTTATGTTTTTAAACACCACACAGCAAACCCCAAAAACACGGAACCCCGTTTGCGGTGTGGGCTCAGTAGAGCCTCACTATTAAAACATTTCAAGCCTATTTTATTTTTAACTGCAGAACCCGTAAACGCATCCCGTCCCCATGACTCTCAACAGCAAACTAAAGTGTAAGAATGTGCGACCTAGCTTTATAATAGCACAAATGAAAAAATCAAATTCCACCAAATGTCAATAAATCATAAGATAAACAACTACGCACACACATAATTCCTACGCACCACGGAACAACCCCACCCACCCTCCAGACCCCATACCCAACGCCTCCCAGTACACAATCCAACAACACTCCTAATTACCCGAACCCACCAAATAGTACTTTAAAAAAATTAAATCAGCGATAGACATCTAAGGATTGGGGGAATCATGCGTCGGCGCATGAGTTCATAAGCTTGAGCAGTTGAAGCCTGCTAACTATGTAAACCTGGTGTCCAGGCTATGCAGGACAAACATGTTTTAAGGTTTATGTTTAAGGTTAGAGACGGACCCTACGCACATCCTCAGGTTCCTTCACAAGAGAATAAAATAACACTAATCTCATCAGGCCCGGATACTGGAAACCATATTTGGTAACGAGTCAAAAATTAAATAATAAGAAAAGGACCCAAGAACATTGTTATGGAACTTTAGAACAACTACCCATCTAATTATGAAAGTTTTTAAACATACTGAGACATTTTCTATTAATCCTACTCCTAAACGATGCTAACCTATTGATAGATATAATATATTTTATAAGTATATAATGTTATTAAAGATTAATAATATCGAGAAATAAAACCAACCAGAAACACTAAAACCCACAGCACCACAGCTTTACTAACCCACACACCCAAATTCACCTATCACCTACTCCTCCACTTTTTAAAAACACACACCACCAATAATAACTACACAAAGCAACATCAACTCCATCCACAAACAACTCCCATATCAAAATACGAAGTTAAGACGACACGTTAGTACGAGGCAGGGTAGTATGTTTGGAGCCATGATTGGTTAATATCACTGTTACAGAATGATACAGCTGCTTTTTTAGATGACAGGTCTGTCATACGTAACACTCAACCCCATATACCCACCACCTTCTGCTCCAACGCCCAAGAAAGCTATAGGATCTTCACACGTTATTTTGATAATACCATCCTGCACAAAGAGAAAACGAGAAAATCTCACAAGCCCACCTAACCCCCCCAAGATCAGATCGCCAAGGACTTAGTCATCCCATCATATGAACGGACCACAATGGATAGTGAATAACACTGACTCATTTACCAAGAATGCGTTACGCTGAACAAATCCGTAGAGACCAATTAAACAAATAGAATAGTTATGCGCCACCCCCATGTTTGACAAACCTTTTTATGAGACCGCACCTTTTTCTTTTATCCCTTTCTTAAAATGTGCCGAAGAGCAGGGTGACGGGCTTCACATAAGTGCGCGACAACCCTGAAAACATATGTATTTGAGATGCCCCAATATTAATAAATAAGAAGTAAATTAATCCCCGCTCGCCATCCTATTGCAAGGTTTTAGCCACGGATAACACAGAGATCCCCCACCCCCCCTGGATCCAGACGGAATCCGGGAAACGACTCGTTCCCATGCTCCAGGTACTGACCCCTTGGTTTGAAGGCAATTCAATATCATCCTGTGTCGACATATAGTATATAAGTTTCTGTAATCTACGCTACACAGGCGATGAACCCTCCAACTCATACTAATAAAATTGTACAAAGGCAAAGGAACATTTACGAACAAAATTATATTTTTACCCATGTAGATGGCGAACAAGGATCTCTGTTCACAATTTTTCCCAACGTGATAAAAATAGCTATAAAATTTCCCGACATACCAAAACGAAACTTAATTTCCGATAGATGGACATATCATTAACCATCCCCTTTAAAAAACAAACCACATCGCATCACTATCCCTTATTTAGTCATTCAAGATTAAATTTCATAATTTGTACAATTACGCACAGTGTAATCCCCCCTGTCTGTTCCGTTAAGCCCTTTTCACCCCAACCCCCCAACCAGCCACCCATAAAATGACTCCTCCTCACCCTATAACCTAAACAACCCACCTAACCCGGCCAAAACAAAATCCTAAAATTTAAACCCAGACCACACCACTTATCCCAATCACTACCTCTTCACACCCTACCCAACCTACCCATCGGCACCAACGCCTTAACCACGCCCCTCAAAAAATAACCCTACATCAAAATTATCCAACCACCAGGCCCCCCGAGCATTCCCATACCCCATAGTTGCAGTCATACCTTCACCATTTGTGCACCCCAGTAGGCCAGCGAGTCTGCCTACCCACATTACGCTTCACTATTCACTGAACTTGTTTGCAACCAACGGACCCACAATCATCCGCAAACCAACCGTCTCCTCCCACCACCCCGTACAAACAGCGTCCCCTACCAACATACCTTGTTAAATAACCTGATCTAACCCTCACCTCCTCTAATGGCACTAACCCCAATTTCACACCCATAGAGCGCAAGTTTACCACCTGTTCCACCACTACAGAACACTCAAGGCCCACATCTAACCAACGCACCACAGTACTCCATAGTCGCGACGCACACAAAACGGGATCCATCAAGCCGCGGTTAGAGATAAAATAAACTTAACAAAAGATTTATTAATTTCTATTTTTATCGTATATAGCCCCTCCACAAACGCCTCACTTCAAGAACCGACGCACTAGCCTCCCTCCCACCTGCTCCCGCCTAACGTTCCCCCATGTCCTCGTCCGCACCAGCTGCAGATTGCCTTCATTCCACATATTCGCAGTTGAATGTGACCCAGTTCCCGCCTCCTTAGCTCTCCTGTCACACCGTCATTGCGGAGCGCCCCCCCTAACAGCAAATCAAGATGGTTCCCCGTACGCGCCCAGCATGGTGGAAACCTGTCCCGCTGCATTGCGTTGTTCCTGACCCTACACAGCCCCCATGATTAGCTGTCGGGCCCATTGTTATTCTGCCAAGTGCTATGCCGTAAAGATCCCCGTGCTTAAGTGGGGCACTTAGAGTCCCTACTTATAATTCCGTGCCACGCTGAATCCAAGATTTTCGGCGACGACAAATGGTTGTAGTTGCCCTTACAAGGGAGCCGGCGCCCACCGGTATGCGAAAAATGGTCCCTGAGCTTGGGCCTTGTGAATACTGACCGCTGGCTAAGGTCAAAGACGAATTGTGCCTCCCTCAAGTACGAAAATATAGATATTACACCCCAATCACCTCCACTAAATATTCCTATCAACCCCACCCACCAATATCCCCAATAAACGTCAGAAAAGTATAATAAGTGGACCTGGCACTTCCTCCCCTCCCCCATAACCCCCAACTCCTCAACAACCAAACGCGTTAATACCTCAACCCTAACTTCACGTCTATATGAAAATCTACATCCGCCACCTTAAAATCGTCCCTGTCTCACGACTCTCAAAATGCTCCCCCACAGAACGGCCATCCACGGCCTTCCTAGGAAGGCCGTGTGTCCCCGTCCCTGGCAACAAAAAAACATCCCCAACAAATCAAGTATTTTGAACCCTCATCCAAGATGAGGACAGGATGAATCAGGTAATAAAAAGCCAAGTGGAGATGATATTAGCCAACCGCCCAATGCCATATAACAGTATAAATTGCCCCACCACTATAGCTCCCCTTAGTTCCTTCGTGCCCCCTACCAAACCACAGGGTCTCCACTCCCCATACGGCAGTAACTGCTATAGGACAACCTTTACTCTTTTTTTACCCCTGTGGAGTAATGTACTCTTATCTATTTCATGCGTGGTATACACCACATCCATCTCCCTGTTTGATCTCCGGATGTTTGTATTGTCTATGTTTATGGATTGGAAGTTTTTGTAATACAAGACAAGACTCAAAGGTCTTCATTGCTACCCTTTTACTCCCTAAGGATCAAATCATCATCATCTCAACCCGTAACCCTTCATGGGTCGTAGGGGTGCCATGGTGGAAGCATCAGCAGACGGGGTCATCCACTGCTCTCTATCCTCAGCAATGCGTACAAGTGTGGAAAAACCGTGCCCTGCCCATTCTTTGATGTTATCAGCCCAGGATTTTCTTTGCCTTCCTCTTCTCCGTTTACCTTCGACTGTTCCCTGGAGGATCGTTTTCGAAAGGGAGTCATGACGAGTTACATGCCCAAACCTGGCAAGCTTTCGACGTTTCACTACTGATAAAAGTGGTTCTTGGTCGCCTGCATACGTGTTTATTTTCTCTCTAACATAGACATTTGTTTTGTGCTCTTTATAGCAAATGCGCAAAATTCTTCTATAACACTTATACTCGAAAGCCTGAATCCTTCGCTCCGTATCTGCAGTGAGTGTCCAGCCCTCACACCGATTCAAGAGAATAGATAATACAAGGGATTTGTATAATTTGATCTTCACAGGAAAACTGATGTTACTTTTCCAGATCACATTCAGCCTTGTCATGACAGCTGAGGCCATCTCAAGTCTTGCCTTGATTTCTTTACTTGATCCTCCATCACTAACATAGTGGACCCCAGATATTTAAAGGTGTTCACTTCTTCTAACGTTTGCCCATTTAACGTAATGTTGGTCGGAACATGTTTCTTATGACTATTCACCAATATCTTGCTTTTTTCTATATTAATTTCCGTCCCATACGTTCTTGTTACTTTCTCCAAGTCTAGAGGTAAGGTCTTGAAGTTCTGATTCTGTTCCAGCTATAAGATCGATATCATCAGCAAAACGTAGATTGCAAAGAGGTCGGCCTCCAATCGATATGGTTGTTTTATAATCGTAGAGAGCCTCCTGTATAATATGTTCTAGATATATATTAAAGAGCACTGGGGACAGGATACATCCCTGACGAACTCCTACAGTTGTTTTGAAAAGTTCTCCAATGTCTTTGCTTGCAAAAACAGCACTGCTTGCGTCCTTGTATAGTGCTTCAATGATATCTATGATGTTGGTATAAAAATTGAATTTTCTCATTATTTGCCATAAGCCTTCATGCCAGACTCGATCGAAGGCTTTTGTGAAATCGATGAAGTTATGGTATAAATCGTGTTGGTGCTGGAGATGTTTTTCGAACAGTAATCTAATATTGAAGATTTGTTCTGAGGTACTTCTTTTTGGTCTAAAGCCAGCCTGTTTCTCGGACAAGATTTCTTCTGATTTCTGTTTTATTCTGTTCAAAAGTATCCTTAACATCACTTTACTTGGATGACTAATAAGGCTAATGGTTCTGTAATTCTTGCACATTTTTAGATTTCCTTTTTTTGGAAGCGGTATTACTAATGACTGCGTCCACTCTTGTGGCCATTTTTTTGTACACCATATCTTAATGCAAATTGTTGTCATGATTTTTACTATATCTGGTCATCCATATTTCAAGA
>JAMPIV010006362.1:32500-52500 GCA_024509875.1 Oreohelix idahoensis
TGGCTCTTGAGTTAGGAGAGGCTAAAGCAGTGAGGAAGGGAACTGATAATCCCAGCTAAGAAAAGTGAGACCTAGTTTAGTGAAGTCTCTAACAATTCACTCCCGTACGGCAGCATCTACAATGGGACGACCTTTATATTTAGATATCGTCTTCTTCACCTTTCAAGGTCATAGGGAGCCTAAACATTCAACAAACGTATGCCAGGTTTTCCTGTCTTGTGCCATCAGCACAAGTTCTTTACATGCCTTTTTCATCCCCTTCATGACTGTCGCCATGTCTCTTCATATATTTAGATACTCGTATATTAGAAATAAACAACTACTGCCCACTTATTCGGAGAATGAAAACAAAGACGTTCTGCATTATCTCGCTGAGGCATTATCCCACAAAATCGTCTAGTCAACAACCAGTAAAAACCTAAGAATAATCATACGAACCAAGTGTATCTTCTACACCATCTTCTCGTCAGACCAACAGGTGATCTCATTATCCGCTTATCTTGTTTTGCTTGCATTTTTTGTGGAGTCCCTGGCTCATAATGCACTCTTAATAATACCTTGCTTTACAAGTTGCTAGACGGTGGTCTCCCCTTTCGAGTGGAAGCAACGATCCTAACACCTGTTATTCCACTCAGAATTTCGGTTGTTTGTGTCTGAGTTGCGGTGCTTAGAAAACACGCTAATTTTTATGTGCCTTTTTTGCCCTTTCGGTAAATAGCAGCCCGAAGTTGCCAGGAAAGATGAGCGAGTTAAAAAGAAAAAAAATCAGTAAAGGTGTAAAACCGGTAAATACAGAATCTAGCACAAACTGGCACATCTTAAGTTACACGATCACAATTCAAGTAGGCCGTTCGGTTAAATACTATTCATCAGCTAATAATTATGCAAACTATAATAAATTATTTCAGGTAAAGTTAATAGTAGCTAAACTATAACCAGTACTATGGTTTGGCTTCGAAACATGAACAACTACAACAACAAACAACCACAGACTGTCATAAATGGATGCTTGCTCCTTGGGAAGTTCAAGGGTGGTGATGAAACTTTATCTATCTATCTATCTATCTATCTATCTATCTATCTATCTATCTATCTATCTATCTATCTATCTATCTATCTATCTATTTTTCTATCTATCTATCTATCTATCTATCTATCTATCTATCTATCTATCTATCTATCTATCTATCTATCTATCTATCTATCTATCTATCTATCTATCTATCTATCTATCTATCTATCTATCTATCTATCTACCTATCTATCTAATCTAATCTTTCAATCTATCTATCTGCCTGCTCTCCCGTCCGTCTGTCTGTCTGTCTGCCCGCACGTCTGTCTGTCTGTCTATCTAATCTGTCTGCCTACTTGCAAGCTTGTCTACCTACCTGCCTACCTTCCTGCCTCCGTCTGTCTCAATCCCTACTGTTTCATGTCTTGTCTCTTTGTCTGTCTGAATAGTTTGATCGACTGACAGACAATTCTGTACAAAGCAGGACAGTAAACATTTTAATATAGCAGCTAATAATTAGCCACCCGCGTTTTAGAGGGGCATTAAAGGGGAGCAACAAATAGCAACACTGTGACTAAGGAGGGCTGCCCTGTGAAGCCCCAACAACAATAGGGATTTGTTTGTTTGTGTGTTTTTTTGTTTTTTTTTTCATTCAACCGTTTTACCCCCGTCTTACGGCAGTTCTCCTCATATACTTATCCCATACCCCATAACTGACTGCATTGTCTAACTGTTCGCTCACTTTTCACTTTTATCTCTTCTCTTACTTTCGATCGATTCACCTAGTTTCATGTTCTCTACTTAATTCTCATTTTCTTTCCCTCATGTCTCTTGTTTGTCTGTCACTGACGAAGGCCTTGTGGCCGCAACGTAGGTTTTTCTTGTCCTTTCTCTTTGTAAGACGTATTACTATTTGTTTTGTTTTTTTTTTGGTTTTTTTCCATTCAACAACAATAGGGGCAAGTTACCTGAGCCATCCAAGACTTAAGGAGGTCATCTGGTACGGAGGATATAGCGCAGCCAAGAGAAAGCCGAACATGGACAGACTTTGAGTCGAATCCACGGGATAGGAGAACTAGGCATGCATTTGTTGAACGTCTATGCTCCTCTGGGATCTGAAGGATAGTGAGGATAAATAAAAGTAGTCAAGACCAGGGGTTCTCAACCTTAGTTTGCTCATGGTCCCCTCTCTGAGCCCCATTTTCCTTCGTGCCCCCGTCCCCCCCCCCCCCCGCCCCCCCCCCCCCCCCCCTTCATAGTCGCTGTTAGCTGGAAAAAATGTACTTTACCATCTTACTGTGGACCCCTAGAAATATGGCATGGACGACATACATACATGCATTCACAGACAAAACTTGCGTTTCTTTTTTGTGTTAGTTGGGGCACCAGAAATGAGCCCACGAATACGCCCCCTACCTAAAATTCTAAACCCACTATTGTATTCAAGTATACTCGATCTCCAACTGCTGTCTTTCCCATTTGTACAACTTTCTTTTGACAACCGAAATGTATTGAACACAGCAATTAAGTGTCTTTTTAAAACAATAATTCACGTTTTAATTTCCTGGTACATATGGTATTATTTAAGTGAATAAAGGTTGTGTTTTTTTTAATCATTATTATTATCATCTTAAATATCTCATGCACGTTTCTGCATTTTGTGGCTGTGTCTGCTAAATACAAGGGTCCAAAGACCCCTGTTGTTGTTGTTGTCACGTTTTGATTGTTTTGCTTTCAGCCTTACAGTTATGCACGATTTTTTTCGTTAAACCTATTGTTTGCATGAAACTACCTGATAGTGCCATATCCGGGTTACGTGGAAAGATCGTGCTCTGTCTACGAAGCACTATTTTTGTGATGTCTAGTTGACTAGAGGATTGTAACGATTCGTTCCCGTGGCTAGGCGATGGTGTCGTTCAGAAGGTCCTGGGTTCGAATCCCCGGTAAGCCTATCACTTCTGTTGTTTCTCTCTAGTCATGTTTTCTACTTCTTTATTTCTAGCGAGTGCCTGAAACATGCATGTGTGTATTATTTATTTATTTACTATAAATGGGTACCTGACTCTGATCTTGAGTTAGAGAAGGAAAAAGCTGTGAGGAAGAGAACTGGCCAAACCACCTCACACAAAACTTGGACCTTTCGGAGTCTCTAACACTTCATCCCCCCTATGGCAGTTTCTACTATGGGATTACCTTTACTATTTTCAGGTGTAAGTTTTCTAGCCTGATGCGAACTGTGATACGTCGCCTGTTACGGTTACGCTTGTAGGTAAACAGTTGACTATGCTCTTGAAGTCCCTACTCAACCGACAGTAAGAGGTCCAAGTACCATACGAAAATAGTACAGTGAACCCAAAGAGACACACAAGATAATGTCTGTATTATTGAAACCCATTGCGTTTCTTTCTTCCTTTTTAAAAAAATAAAATAAAAATGGGTAATGGATGTCTATCAGTACATTCAACAACGAATATTCTTTCGTTAAGTTTTTAACGCCACTTTTGAACTTAACAATTCTGAATCTGAAAGAAAAGCCGAGGTTTTCAACACTTGCGATTTTACACACAGACAATCTTTGCTTTGGCCTAGGGCTTCCCACCTTTAGGAGCCTCACAAACAATCAATTAATACCCTTTAGCCCCCCCCCCCCCCCCCCCCCCAATGAGCATCAGCCTTAAGAAAACACATGTTGTCATGTGCCATCACCTCAAGTTCTTTTGACGGCTTCCTCATCATTTCACTTCTGTGTCCAGCTCTCTTCTCCATTTGGTTTTGGCCTGTTTCTGCCTCTTTTTCCCTAGTGCTTTCAGAACAAGGACTGCCTTGTAATGCTATAAGCAGGTTTCCTCGATGTGTGTCCTGTCCATCGCCAGCATCTTCTCATCTCTTGCTCCACTGAAACTTGCCTGGTTCTTGTCATTAGTTCTACACTGGTGACTGTGTCATACCATTTAAATCCTTTTATTCAACGCAAGTATCCACTTATAAAAGTCTGTAGCTTTTTGGTATTTGTTCTCCATGTTTCAGAGTTAGAGACTGACTTAACATTTGAGTTGAATATTCTTTTTTTTTTTTCGTGTTGGACTTGATTTCTCTTAATCTCCATGTTTCCCAATATGGGCCTCGCGCACACAATTTATGCTGATTTCTCTTAATCTCCATGTTTCCCAATATGGGCCTCGCGCACAAAATTTATGCTGATTTCTCTTAATCTCCATGTTTCCCAATATGGGCTGGGCCTCACGCACAAAATTTATGCTGATTTCTATGAGAAGACAAAGAAAAAATAGTACTACTTCTCCCTCATCAATGACGCAGGAGACGACAAATAAGAGGTTGTGATTGGGGCGGGTGATCACATCATATAAAACAAATTGCTACAGGAACCGCCGCTTCAAAAGCACAGGCAGCCTTTGGTGCAGACAACGGGAGCAGCTGCGTGGAACTGTCCTGACCTATAGGGCGTGAAAATAGAAATTAATGACGTATTACTTCTACATCGAGCGTCCGATTGACAGAGAGTGGTTAGAGCTCTGGTCTCTCGCGGGAAAGGTGCCGGGTTAGAATCACAGTACCGACATGCGCCAGTCTACCCAGCTGTAAATGGGTACCTGACTGCTCTTTGACTTAGGGAAGGAAAAGGCGTAGAGGAAGGGAACTGGTCACCCCACCTCTAGATACTGGACCTTGTTTGGTGTAGTCTCTAACACTTCTCTTCCCTACGGCAGTATCTGCTATGGGACTACTTTTACTTTTTTCTTTACTTCTGCATGAACATTTTCCTTACGAGCTCCTTACGGAGCATGGAGCTACAACTGCGGCTGGTCCCCCTTGCAGGAAGCCTTCACCAAGCAGTTACGTGCTCTTGTAAGTGATGTTTCTGTGGCAGTTTGTTTTGCCTGATCAGGTTGTCAGTCCTATACACCGCCTCAAACCGGGTTTGTGTTGATGAGATAGAGCATTACAGCAAATACCGTGTTGTAATGAAAACATTGAAACAGCAGAGACAGTACACAGAGGTCAACAACCAGCTTTATTTTCTTTTTTTTTTACCCGAGTTGCCTGATTGCCAAGCGCGTGTAAAAAAAAAATAGTGTAATATTATGTTTCATTTTTATAATTTTATGCAAGAATTTGCTTAAAAATAAGATGCATTGCGCGAACTTGGTTTTACATTTTTGTTGTTTTTTTTTTTGTTTTGTTTCATAGCGGTAATTCAAGTTGCCATTCAAATTGTACTAGGTTGTGGACGGCACGCATTTGGCCCACGCGCGAAGAAAGTAAATGCAATACTGAAATTTGGAATTTGGCAAACTGAGCGACCAAAAACATTACTAGAAGTTTGAATTAGCATGTTGCCATGTTGCCAGAGTGGCTATCCTGATTTACATTACAGTTAGCCTTAACCTACGTTGACCCCCGTCGCGAGCTTTGTCATACAGCTAGCCTTAACCAAAAATAAATGAATAATACACAAAGATATGTTTCAGGCACTCGTGAGAAATAAAGAAGTACCTGGTAGAAGATTAGACAACAGAAAAACTAACAGAAGTGATAGGCTTACCGGGAATCTTATTTATTTACTGTTTGTAGGTATGGGGTTTCCCTTCCTTATTTGTTTAGCCTTACCCTAACACCACTCTTGTTTCGAGCTTTGTAAAAAAATAATAACGTCTGACAAACACCGAAGACATATTTTTAATTTTAAAAATACCAATTCGAATCTAAACGATACTTGGCCAACATGGCAGTCTCTTTCAACTGACCCAAACTGCAACCTAAGAGTTTATATAACTCTTGAAGTCATAAGGAGATCATGAAATAGTGTATGTTGTTGTTGTTGTTTAATTAGAGTTGCTAAGCGTGTCGCTTTTTTATTTTATTTTGGCAGCAGCAGCAAATGCGAAGATGAAGAATTATCACGTGTTCCGTAGTTGTTGAGTGGTGTCGTACAGTGTTTGTGATTGTTGGGGAACCCGACAATAACTTTCTTCTTTCTCTTGCGAGTCCTGGGTGAGTGAGCAGCACATGCTGAACTGTCTCTTAAGATGAGTAAAGTTGCGGCAGTTATGCTCAGATGAGGGATATAATTCATCGAAGAGCTTGTTGAATTCGCAGTGTCGTGTTCTTAGTTGGTAGATATGTTCTGTGTCACGAAGTGGTTTTAAGTTTATAGAGTTTGCCTGAATGAAAGCAAGACCCTAGTATGTGAAAGTCTGAGAAGATAGAATTTAGATGGAAAATGACATGCCTGTGGACAGATGAGACTATTGGCTCAAGGGCTAGAACCAGGATTTGACTCTCCCCTTGCCGCTTCGTGACTTCAGAAAAGCTATAGAATTACCCCCCTCTAACTACCTTTAAACACAAGGAGATAAGGTGTATAAAACGATCACAGACACCACTATACAGACAACATAGAGTAAGTGTAGAGTGTAGAAGCTGATCCAGTAAGTATATTATAGATACATTTATTTACACACAGAAATCATTAAAGTTCATCATACATCAATCAAAACAATTAGCGTGCACTGTTGCACGGCCTGAAAACAAAATAACAATGAAATTAGATAGACACTAGAAAAACCCCACTCACATTCACTCTTTCTGACACCCTGCTGGGGAACAATAAAATGGTTAGTGATTTAACAAATCTAAGTTGGTGGGGCTGTCAACTTTAGCCTCCACTCTCTAACACCAATAAGATTCCTGCTGTCCTAGTCCTGTTGACTCTTCCTCAACGAACGTCTACACAGCTTCCAACTTGGTAGGAGATATGCGCCGCTATCTAACACCACTGGAAATGCTAAAATAATACACTTGGAGTAACACAATGGCTCAGTGTCTATCCTTCGGGTGGATACTGAACAGTCCCTACTGGTCCTGTCTATTTTCTCCCGCCTTCTCTCTCTCTCTCTCTCTCTCTCTCTCTCTCTCCTTCTTGGTCTCAGTGTCTCTCTAATACTCGACGACGGATGATGTGGCGTCTCCGTTACGCTCTTCTCTCGTTACTTTCAGGACCCAGGTATTTTAACCCTGTCACCTGCTCCTGCAATGGGTGATGATGAAGAAGTTCGGGTGTCAAGCATGAGGTACTTGATTAACTGTTGAAAACTTCGCTGCTGCTGAATAGCTTCCCTCTTTTAACCCGCTTCGGATCTAGAGGAAAAACACAGCCTTGATTTCTGGCTGTAGGCAATTTAAACCAGTCTCGCTGAAGAGTTTAACTTCACTGCAATAGACCGTTTAGGTTATGTTCTTTTCGCTGCTGGCGATACCTCGAGTACCCTGACCCTTTGAGATATGTCCTGTTGCCGTGGGTAATTTTGCATATGGGCAAATTTACGCTCCCCCACTGTTCGCCGTGACTCGCTGAAATTAAAAGAAGATGCGTCTATTGTATAACAACTCCAACATGACGCATCTCTAACATAACTCCCGTACTCAATACTTCACTCGTCATGTACAACAATACAAAAAATAATATTACCCACGTAGCACTTAAATCTCACTCCTCCCACTCCCCTCTCTCTCTCTCAACTTAAATCTGCCAGGTAAACAAAGCCCAGACACCGTCTGACGCGTTACGCATGGCTAACCACGTGTCCAAACATTTCAACTAGGGAACTCCTTTGTCCGAAATTCCGTGGTCTCCCTTTTAACATTACCCATGAGGTTTCCTACTTAAGCCCCAATTAAATGAAATCTCGCTATAGGAATAGTTTACTCCTCTAAGCAGTATAATTCACTTATAACATACATCTTTATCCTCCGACTGCATTCCTCACATTTAAGGCACGATAAAATTAACGTACCACAATGGAGTTCCCAATAAAATTACATTTGTAATTACACAGGAATAAATGGTGGTTTTACACAACCTTCTACAGCTATGAGCATACGTGTATCTCATAACTTCACACGTTCCTATCTACTGCCAAAATCATAGAAAGAATATGCACACTTTTACATTTACATCGTTCTTCAAAGATAATAATGGATGGCGCTATACGTTTAAAACTTTAAGTTAATGTCCCCGAAGAACTTAACTACGGGCGAATTTCTCAAAGAACCCTCTAATAAGTAAAACGATAATAAAATTCCTACATACCAATTATCGCTGTTTTTCCCACAGTGGAGACGATAAATCGAAGTCGACCGGCAGGCAATTATTTCTTCATATAGAGACTTGCCCGCAGTTTACCGACTCATTATATACAAGAGAAAAACCCCCGCAAATTACCTCCTACGTATCTGCTAAGTTATCCACTCGGGCCAATGGAAACGCTAGAAAAATAAAATACTTGCGACCTACGCCAATCAGATTTGAAAACGCGCAAACCGCGTGTCTAAAAATGTCGTCACGTTACGTGACGTTTTCTGACGCGTCATACAGGCGTGCCCGAAATTAGCGATTTTTCGTAAACAACGAAAATCTACATGATCGCGGAAAATCAGAAGAAAGTAAAACTGGTCGAGTGTAAAATAAACCTACCGTCATGAAAAGACCCCATTTAATTACCTACCCAAAAATACCAAACACGATATATATTCAAATGAGAAGAAACAAATGGTGAAAATTCCAAATAGAAGAACAGAATCGGGCCGGTTGAAGGACAGAATTACAGAGCAGCATCACATAAGTTCCCCCCTTTGAAGTGCGGGAAACCGTGCTAAATCACTGAAATCTCTGGGTTTCACACTGGCCCGTATATAGATCTACATCCCGATCTAATCACTGTCATAATTAAGATTGTCATAGAGGCCCCTCTCCATATCCTTGAAAATCTGTGCAAGCACTGGATTGTGAGGGTCACGCCTGGTGATTTCCTCCTGGCGACTGCAACCTGACTGGTCGCCCTTCCTCCTCCCTCTCATGTGTTTCCTTCGCCCACGAATTTTCCTGGCGGCGCGTGGTAAATAATGATTACCAAATGGTGCGGCCTTCCAGTGTTTTTAGACAGACTGACTGGCTTGGTCAGACATCGCCGTAACAGGGCATAACTGGTTGCGGTTGACTGAAGAACCGTGCACATGTTCCCTCTTCTTTCTCTCGTCATCTACTGGGGCGGGGGTGAAACTGCTGTGGCTAATATAGCTGGTAGCCAACAATTCCTTCCCCACTGGTTTGCCTAGAGGATGTCCAGAGACTCCTCCTGTCTCTTCCCTCTCTCCTGGGGCTCTCACTGGGTTGCGCCTGACCTCAGTGACATTCGCTTCCCCTACTAAGCATGACGCAACTGGCTGTACGTTTTTGCCTCTCGCCTCTTTGCAAGAGGCGCTCTCTGTAAGCAAGCTAGTAATGGGGTGGGGCCCATCTCCGTTTGTAGGCGAACAGTAGCTCAGACCACTGTCCTCCTCCGTTTGAGAAAAGTGCAGATCGTGAACATACGTCATATCATTCTTGTCAGTATTTCCCTCCCTTGAGAGATGTAATACCATCGGGGGCCTAATTCCCGACGAAAAAGAAGATACTTCCGAAATCAGAGGCGTCACCACTGTTTGGCCATTAGGCTGAACAGGGCTGACAGGCGAATACGCCTCTGTAAATAACATTCCACTGTCTTTAGAGGCTTTCATCCTCTTCATTGCAAGACATGGGTCTTGGTTGAGCTCTCGCGGGGCTCCGTGAATTTAGGGCTTTCCCCTTTCACTTCTCTGGCCTGCAGTAGGCCCCCTTGCATTAGCAAGGATCGGCGTGGTTGGGTTTCCCAAAACTAAGTATGGGCTTCCTAGGATGAAATCATGTGCTGGCTGTGCCATTACAGCTGCCTTGATGGTGCCAGACACAAACTTGCATTTCACCTCAATATTGGCTACAGGCAGACGCTGTGAGATACCTCTTCTCAAAATGCCACCAATCTCAACTATTTCTCCTGTCCACTGCCCTGGTTTCACCAAATGACGAGCGACGATACTGGGGTATGTAAGCCCGCTGTCAAACAAACACGTAGTGGCTGTACCATTCACTACGGCTGGTCCATTGTTAGAGAACAACTTATCAGACTTGACAGGTTCCCACTTATTCCCTTTGGTCACTCTCACCGGCCTTAAACAAGCTACATGGTGAGCTGGTGGTTTGTTCATGCACCGGGATGTCCAGTGGGAAGTGGTTCGACAACTCCGACAATACCGGTCGTTATCTCCCCGGTTCCTAGCGGGTTCCTGAGATGGTGTTGGCTGTGCTCTGTTATGCTGCTGGGGCCGCAAGTTATAACTTGAATGAGGCTCCTTGCGAGAAGGCCCTGGTTGCTGGTGAGCTGGTGAAGTTGCCGGCTGCGATGATGATGCTCCTTGGTCCGGGTTTGGCAGGTCTGGGTGTTTCCGTTTCTGTCCCAGTACTTTGGCCTGTGCTGTCTGGAACTTTTCGGCGAACATGATAATCTGATCGAGTTGCTGGGCACCCTGCTCTGCCAGATACCGCCTCAAGTCGGGGGACATGTTTGCCTTTATTTGTTCACGCAGAACTAACTCCTCCAACCCTTCAAAAGTTTTCGCCAGTCCTGACAGTTCCCTCCACCGGGTTAAGTAATTTCTCACTCGCTCTGCAAACTGAGCAAAACTCTCTCCCTTCTCCGGCCTGCTCTCCCTGAACATAGTTTGGCATTTACGGGGAGTCCACTGAAATCTTTGCAATAAAGCGTTTCGCAGTGCCTCGAAGTTGTTATGGTCATCTATGAGCATCTTGTTGTACACTTCGTACGCATGACCTTTGAATGACTGCGATAATTTCAGACACCAAAGACTCTCATCCAACCCGCATGCCTTTGCTATCCTTTGAAATTTCTCCAAGAACACGTCAATCTTCTCATTCCCATTAGGGAACGAGTCAAATGGGAAGTTCATGGCTGCCATCCGGGGCCCTCCGTTTCCTGAGGTGTCTGCTGCTCCTGCTCCGGGAGAATCTCCATTAGCTGAACTGCCTTCCGAAGATCGGTACTGCAGTTCCAGAGAACGCATGGCAAGTTCGTGCTGTCTCTTTGCTGCCTTCTCCTGTGCTTCCCTCTCTGACTTTCTCTCCTCTGCTTATGCGGCGGCTGCTCTTTCCTCTTTCGCTGCTTCTGCGGCGGCTGCCCTTTCCTCTTTCTCTTGCTGGTTATGCCTATCATTTTCCCTTATCAGGTAGGCCTTAGTCTTCTCCTTATCCATTCCCATGTCCTGAGCAGCCTCACGCCATGCAGCTCGTAACTTGGCCATATCTGCCATCTTACCTGTAACCTGCTGTAAGTTCACAACTACAGAGAATGACGAAAGGAATAGAGAAGGAACTAACTGTTACGTAATAGGAAATACGCTCTATAACCGCTGTCCCAAAACCCGAACTCAGACTAGCACCAAGTCTGAATAATAACCTGAGAAAAAATTATTGTTAAGAAGCTACCAAAACCCCGAAATTACCTTCCTGTTAAAGAAAAATTTCAGTATGCCGTCAATTACCACTAAGTCGTATATAGCTAAATTACCACCAAAATCTACTCGACTGTAACCTGTAGAAAAGCTTTCTGTGGAAAAACTTATAACTGGATCAGTTCTAATAGCTCAAGTCTAGGGGATATTTAAAGAATTCTATTTTTCAGAACTTCCTAGAGACAATCTGTGAATGTAGATCACAGAATTGATCTAAACAGAATGATCCACCGGACGAACGCCACCACTTGTCACGAAGTGGCTTTAAGTTTATAGAGTTTGCCTGAATGAAAGCAAGACCCTTGTATGAGAAAGTCTGAGAAGATAGAATTTAGATGGAAAATGACATGCCTGTGGACAGATAAAACTATTGGCTCAAGGGCTAGAACCAGGATTTGACTCTCCCCTTGCCGCTTCGTGACTTCAGAAAAGCTATAGAATTACCCCCCTCTAACTACCTTTAAACACAAGGAGATAAGGTGTATAAAAACGACCACAGACACCACTATACAGACAACATAGAGTAAGTATAGAGTGTAGAAGCTGATCCAGTATATATTATAGATAAATTTATTTACACACAGAAATCATTAAAGTTCATCATACATCAATCAAAACAATTAGCGTGCACTGTTGCACGGCCTGAAAACAAAGTAACAATGAAATTAGATAGACACTAGAAAAACCCCACTCACATTCACTCTTTCTGACACCCTGCTGGGGAACAATAAAATGGTTAGTGATTTAACAAATCTAAGTTGGTGGGGCTGTCAACTTTAGCCTCCACTCTCTAACACCAATAAGATTCCTGCTGTCTCAGTCCTGTTGACTCTTCCTCAACGAACGTCTACACAGCTTCAAACTTGGTAGGCGATATGCGCCGTTATCTAACACCACTGGAAATGCTAAAATAATAGACTTGGAGTAACACAATGGCTCAGTGTCTATCCTTCGAGTGGATACTGAACAGACCCTACTGGTCCTGTCTATTTTCTCCCGCCTTCTCTCTCTCTCTCTCTCTCCCTCTCTCCTTCTTGGTCTCAGTGTCTCTCTAATACTCGACGACGGATGATGCGGCGTCTCCGTTACGCTCTTCTCTCGTTACTTTCAGGACCCAGGTATTTTAACCCTATCACCTGCTCCTACAATGGGTGATGATGAAGAAGTTCGGGTGTCAAGCATGAGGTACTTGATTAACTGTTGAAAACTTCACTACTGCTGAATAGCTTCCCTCTTTTAACCCGCTCCGGATCTAGAGGAAAAACACAGCCTTGATTTCTGGCTGTAGGCAATTTAAACCAGTCTCGCTGAAGATTTGAACTTCACTGCAATAGACCGTTTAGGTTATGTTCTTTACGCTGCTGGCGATACCTCGAGTACTCTGACCGTTTGAGATATGTCCTGTTGCCGTGGGTAATTTTGCATATGGGCAAATTTACGCTCCCCCACTGTTCGCCGTGACTCGCTGAAATTAAAAGAAGATGCGTCTATTGTATAACAACTCCAACATGACGCATCTCTAACATAACTCCCGTACTCAATACTTCACTCGTCATGTACAACAATACAAAAAATAATATTACCCACGTGGCACTTAAATCTCACTCCTCCTACTCCCCTCTCTCTCTCAAATTAAATCTGCCAGGTAAACAAAGCCCAGACACCGTCTGACGCGTTACGCATGGCTAACCACGTGTCCAAACATTTCAACTAGGGAACTCCTTTGTCCGAAATTCCGTGGTCTCCCTTTTAACATTACCCATGAGGTTTCCTACTTAAGCCCCAATTAAATGAAATCTCGCTATAGGAATAGTTTACTCCTCTAAGCAGTATAATTCTCTTATAACATACATCTTTACCCCCCGACTGCATTCCTCACATTTAAGGCACGATAAAATTAACGTACACACAATGGAGTTCCCAATAAAATTACATTTGTAATTACACAGGAATAAATGGTGGTTTTACACAACCTTCTACAACTATGAGCACACGTGTATCTCATAACTTCACACGTTCCTATCTACTGCCAAAATCATAGAAAGAATATGCACACTTTTACATTTACATCGTTCTTCAAAGATAATAATGGATGGCGCTATACGTTTAAAACTTTAAGTTAATGTCCATGAAGAACTTAACTACGGGCGAATGTCCCCGAAGAACTTAACTACGGGCGAATTTCTCAAAGAACCCTCTAATAAGTAAAACGATAATAAAATTCCTACATACCAATTATCGCTGTTTTTCCCACAGTGGAGACGATAAATCGAAATCGACCGGCAGGCAATTATTTCTTCATATAGAGACTTGCCCGCAGTTTACCGACTCATTATATACAAGAGAAAAACCCCCGCAAATTACCTCCTACGTATCTGCTAAGTTATCCACTCGGGTCAATGGAAACGCTAGAAAAATAAAATACTTGCGACCTACGCCAATCAGATTTGAAAACGCGCAAACCGCGTGTCTAAAAATGTCTTCACGTTACGTGACGTTTTCTGACGCGTCATACAGGCGTGCCCGAAATTAGCGATTTTTCGTAAACAACGAAAATCTACATGATCGCGGAAAATCAGAAGAAAGTAAAACTGGTCGAGTGTAAAATAAACCTACCGTCATGAAAAGACCCCATTTAATTACCTACCCAAAAATACCAAACACGATATATATTCAAATGAGAAGAAAAAAAATGGTAAAAATTCAAAATAGAAGAACAGAATCGGGCCGGTTGAAGGACAGAATTACAGTGCAGCTTCACATTCTGCTCCTACGTCGTTGTTAATACTTACCTCCCACAGCTCATGAAGTAAAAAAGATTTTATGAAAAAAATATATTCTATAAAATTACAAGCAGTTTATTGATTTCAGATATAATAATAAATAATTCATAAAGATATTCTATAAAATAATAAATAGTTCATACGGCTCAATAAGGTATTATATAATGCCATAAATAATTCAAATATTTCATAAAGGTATTCTATAAAGCAATAAATAGTTCATACAGTTCATTAAGGCATTCTGTAAAGCAATAAATAATTCATACAGTTTATAAAGGCAATCAATAAAGTAATAATAATAGCCCCTTCAGTCATAACTGACTATGGGAATGCGCATCTGAAATGACAGCCCACAGCTGCTTATTTTCCTGGTGACGTTTTCTCCTCTCTTCTGCTTGTTGTGTGAGCTTCTTTTCGCCCAATCTGAGTTGGCGTCGCAGATAGCATCGCCACTTGGTGCGATCGGCAGCTTCATCCTCCCAAGTTTCTGGATTTATGTCCAGTGCCCTCATGTCTCTCTTACACACATCTTTGAATCTCAGCTGCGGTCGCCCAACTGTTCTTTTGCCATCTGCCAGTTGTCCATAGAAGATATCTTTCGGGATGCGACCATCTTCCATGCGGTGGACATGGCCAAGCCAGCGTAGTTTGCGCTGTCTAAGCGGTGTATACATGCTTTGAAGGCCAGCACGTGACAACAACGTGACATTTGTCACTTTTTCTTTCCACGAAATGCCGAGGATGTGGCGTAGACACCGTAGATGGAAGGTCTTGAGCCTTCTTTCTTGCTTAGCATAGGTTGTCCACGTCTCGCCTGCCATACAGAATCGTGCTGGTGACGCAGGCGTTATTTACCGCAGCTTTGGTCTTCATTGTGAGTTTGGAGTTTATAAAGGCAATCAATGAAGTAAGAATTAGTTTTAAAAGAAAATAATAAACGAATTCTATAAAGCAATTAATATTTCATACAACTCATGATGCTATTCTACATAATATTTAAGAGCTGACACAACAAACACAATAATAAATAGTTCACGGACCAAAAAATTCAAAAACGTATTGTGACAGGGGCGCTAGGGGTACCTCACACCCAAGACCCGTGCACCAAGAATATTTATAAAGGATCGTTTGACAGGGGTTGCAATTATTGGTTGCTTGCAACCCTCTCAGCAGCAGACTTAACAATTCAAGCAACCCAAAGCCTTATGCAGATCAACATTTAATTCTACCGAACAGAACCGAACACCAAACAAACAATCCAACAAACAATCAAACGAACAATCAAACGAACACCCAGTCAGTGTTCATAGACTGTGTGCTCAAGGCATTTACAGCTTGGCTCTTGTGTGTCTTCTTCGTCTGTTCTCACTGGGCGGCTGTCTCAACAAAGGAGTGGCCTCGCGCTCTCCAGAAATCTAAATACATATTCTCACCTCACAGTAACCCATTAAATATACAGTAGAATTATCAATAAACGTGAAATACACTAAATTACTCTTACATAAAGAATACAATATAATTATTCTCGACTTAAGCCAAACTGGGACTAAACACACCGCGTGTCGCTCGGCATAACATATTATAGGTTTACCACGCGGAGCGTGTTTAATCAGACTCGCTATCGCCGCCTTTTATCACCACGAGGCTACTATCTTGCGATCGTTAATCTTATCTAAATTTCCAGTGGAATAGCCTTTCTGAAGAATGAAATAATCGCTCTTAAACTCTCACATCTATCTATCTATCTATCTATCTATCTATCTATCTATCTATCTATCTATCTATCTATCTATCTATCTATCTATCTATCTATCTATCTATCTATCTATCTATCTATCTATCTATCTATCTATCTATCTATCTATCTATCTATCTATCTATCTATCTATCTATCTATCTATCTATCTATCTATCTATCTATCTATCCCATTAAACATTAAAATAGCCACATCGATATAATTTCAGAATCCTAGAAAACTAATGCTAATTTAAATTAACTCACGTGCTCAAGGCATTTACAGCTTGGCTCTTGTGTGTCTTCTTAGTCTGTTCTCACTGGGCGGCTCTCTCAAACATAGACAGGTTTCGCCGCTTGCTACCCCTTTTTATAAGCCCTGGTCTAACCACTCAATTTACTGCGCGCTACGCGGATTAATCTGCTTGAAGATAACGTGATCAAAAGGCACTAAACCACAGAGACAATATGACTGACCAGATGGGGCCAGCGCCTAGAACGACAGACCTCAAGATGGCGCTGTCACATATTCCCCGCCTGATTTTGTTGTCGTCCCGACAACTGCACTAAATCAGGCGCTTCAGTCGTATTCTCCAAATCTGGAGGATCACCTTTTCCTTCACTTCGTCTCAGGTCCTTGCTGGTTACTCTAATGCTCGGACTCGCTCTGTCCATTCGTTGGATGATATATGGACCCCCTGTCATTGTGGGAGCACGAACTACAACGTACTCGTCTTCTGACCACATATCGCGAATCTCGGATCTCTCAGCGTCGTGCATTCTCTTCTTCACCAATTCTCCGACCTGTAGTGGAGTAGAACACGACAGCTTGTCACATCTCTCTTTCCGGACTGCTGCAAAACTCTGCAACGGTGGCTCTGCTCTTACGTGCGCCCCTCGTAGCCTGGAAACGTGTCCTTCAACGAGTTTTAGATGAGTCTCCTCCTCTAAATGCCGACCACTTTTCCTGGCGCCCTTGTGGTGACAGTTGCCACGGCCATCTCTTGGCTTGCACTGTGACGGCAATGTAGATGTGTTGGTACGCTTAGAGAGGGCGCTCTTTGATGGGGCAAACCGATATCAAATGGTCCGGGGACCTACAATGGAAACATCGCTTAGGAAGCGGGCCCTGGGGACACTTGGCTGCCATGTGGTTCGAAAGGTCTCCACAGTTGAAGCATCTTATTTTCCTAGGCTTCCTTGGTGCCCTGGGTCGCCTCCTGCTACCCTTACATCCCTGGCCGCCTTTGACTTTCTTCCCTGCAATAAGCACCTCACACTCCGGTCGACCACCAACCCTCTTTATCTTTGAGCCATTCTGCTCCCCTTCTGTAACCTGACTCCCAGCCGCAGAGGGGTCTAGTTTAATGCCTGTGGACATCGATTCTGTACGTGGCCTAGTTCTCTGCATCTAAAACAACGAACTGTCCTGGTACGTCTCCCCTGCTCCTGAGACATCGCATCAATTTTAGCCTCTAATTGAGCCACCTGTGCTCTCAGCCGCTCTACTTCTGCGTTTAATGCATGCGTATCTGACACAGTCTCTGTTCTTGCCATTTCAACACTGGCAACACCAACCCCCAAAGCTGCTTCGACACTGGCAACACCAGCCCCAGAAGTGGGTTCAGTCTCCAAAAACCGTAGGGCATAGTCCCTCACCGACGTGAACGATGCTGTAGGCTCCTTGATGATCAGTTCCTTTGCAAGCTTTCTTAGTAGGTCATCTCTCAGACAAGCAGCAAACTGGTCACGAAGAAAGGATGGCGCCAAGGGAGTGACGTTGTTCTGCCTTTGTGCCCTTACAACACTTTCAAACACCTCGTGAATGCGATGGGAGAATTCCCAAAGAGACTCCCTTGCACCTTGCCGGGTAGAGTAGAACGCGGCCATTACTTCTGGGATGCTCCGGCGCTCCCCATACACCCTAAGAATGGAATGTAGCATTGCTTCTGGGTCACCGTCATCAGCCTGAATCCTCAGCTCCCTGCGGACACTTGGGGTCACACTGTCAAGGATAACATCTGCCTGGTCCTCTTTACTCATCATCCCTACTCTCCAGGCAGCTCTCACCTCTCTGACATATTCCTCAGCCGTAGGACCCGTGCGCTCCCCAAAGCACCGCACTCTCTTGTGAGTAGGTACCACGATGTACTGCACTCGTTCTTGTTGACGATCCAGCCCTACCACAGGGTCATCCACCTCAGCCACATCTTCGTTATCAGTTCTACTAGCAGCGCGTGTGTTGCGTGCCGCCATCTTGTTGCTAGTAGAGTTGACTAGAAATCTTGACAAACTGGATGATCCCGTCCCTCGCCTTGCACTGAACTGGGTGTTCTACTGTTTCGGCTGTTGCTGCTCTGATTGCTGAAGAGTTGCTTCACTGCGTGCTGTCTGTCAATCCTACCGACGACGCCACTTGTGACAGGGGCGCTAGGGGTACCTCACACCCAAGACCCGTGCACCAAGAAAATTTATAAAGGATCGTTTGACAGGGGTTGCAATTATTGGTTGCTTGCAACCCTCTCAGCAGCAGACTTAACAATTCAAGCAACCCAAAGCCTTATGCAGATCAACATTTAATTCTACCGAACAGAACCGAACACCAAACAAACAATCCAACAAACAATCAAACGAACAATCAAACGAACACCCAGTCAGTGTTCATAGACTGTGTGCTCAAGGCATTTACAGCTTGGCTCTTGTGTGTCTTCTTCGTCTGTTCTCACTGGGCGGCTGTCTCAACAAAGGAGTGGCCTCGCGCTCTCCAGAAATCTAAATACATATTCTCACCTCACAGTAACCCATTAAATATACAGTAGAATTATCAGTAAACGTGAAATACACTAAATTACTCTTACATAAAGAATACAATATAATTATTCTCGACTTAAGCCAAACTGGGACTAAACACACCGCGTGTCGCTCGGCATAACATATTATAGGTTTACCACGCGGAGCGTGTTTAATCAGACTCGCTATCGCCGCCTTTTATCACCACGAGGCTACTATCTTGCGATCGTTAATCTTATCTAAATTTCCAGTGGAATAGCCTTTCTGAAGAATGAAATAATCGCTCTTAAACTCTCACATCTATCTATCTATCTATCTATCTATCTATCTATCTATCCCATTAAACATTAAAATAGCCACATCGATATAATTTCAGAATCCTAGAAAACTAATGCTAATTTAAATTAACTCACGTGCTCAAGGCATTTACAGCTTGGCTCTTGTGTGTCTTCTTAGTCTGTTCTCACTGGGCGGCTCTCTCAAACATAGACAGGTTTCGCCGCTTGCTACCCCTTTTTATAAGCCCTGGCCTAACCACTCAATTTACTGCGCGCTACGCGGATTAATCTGCTTGAAGATAACGTGATCAAAAGGCACTAAACCACAGAGACAATATGACTGACCAGATGGGGCCAGCGCCTAGAACGACAGACCTCAAGATGGCGCTGTCACAGTATTGTATAAAATAATAAACAGCTGACACCAGAAACCAGCATAAATACAATACAAAATTCTTCAAACCATTCAAGCTCATCCTCTTCATTTTTAATTTTATCCCCTCCCCCCTTTCCCAGCTAACCGCCATCTTCCTTCAAACACAACAACCATACAATTTTAAGCCCATTTGTCACGAAACACAACCACATAGTTGTTGTGCAAGCTAATTTGCTAGACAACGCAATTAAACAGTTTTCAGGACTGCCCCAGGCATAGATCTTTCCCGCTCGATCGGTAAAAGTATCCAGTATCTGCTTCCCTGTAAATGAAAGAAAAAATGTACAGTAGCAGACGAGACAATCTTGAAGAGCTGAGTCTAAGTCTATTATCCCGTGTGTACACGCGCCACTAAAAATAGGACAGGTTCGATAATCCGCATTGCTCTGTTCTGCGAGTTCTTGTTTTTTTTTTTTTGGAGACAGATGGGTTAAAATTTGCTGGAAGAATTTATTGACACTTTTTATGAATGTTTGTCATGTGACAGATGAATTAAAATTTGCGGAAAGAATTTATTGACACTTTTTTTGAATGTTTGTCATGTGACAGATGAGTTAAT
>JAMPIV010006362.1:55000-215000 GCA_024509875.1 Oreohelix idahoensis
GAGAAAGTATGCGTGTGTGAAGGAGTATTGTTTTCCTAAGACAATATATTACTTGTACAGAATAGACAACAAATGAAAACAATATACTGTAACCAGTTCACCACAGCAGAGTTCAAGGAATGAACTAGAAAAATATCAAAAGAACAATGACTCTTGGTTGTAGAACACACAGTCATGTCATCTGCTAAAGACAACATCACACGATAGTGCTTATTCTGGAACCCCCCGAGCACATGAGAATTAGAAGACAATGGAACTCATGAGCGCAATATGGAAACAGTTGGAGCTGATTTTCCAGTGAAGAATGACTTGAAGTGATCTAGCTAAACTCCCAAGCTATACAGCAGTGTTTCTTTACCTTTTAGATGTCACGCTGCACTATACATCATCTTAAGAAGCCTCGCACAAGCATCTTAGGAGCCTCGCACCCCTTTACAGCATCTTAAGAAACCTTGCACCCCTTTACAGCATCTTAAGAAGCCTCAAACCACTTTACAGCATCTTAAGAAGACTCACACCACTTTACAGCATCTTAAGAAGACTCACACCACTTTACAGCATCTTAAGAAGCCTCACACCACTTTACAGCATCTTAAGAAGCCTAACACCCCTTTACTTACTAACTTACTTAGTCGTTCCCCTTCTACCGTGAGGTGTAGAGGTTTGGAAGAGAGAGCGACAGACTATCCTATCGGCTGTCTTCCTCCTGGCCTGGTTCCATTCTAGTCCTCGGTCCTTCAAAGATTGTCTAATGTTGTCCTCCCAGAGGACTCTGGGTCGTCCTAGGGGTCTGGATCCCTGGCTCTTTGTTTCCCATGCTTGTCGTGGTAGCCGATCTTCTCCCATTCTGCAGACACGGCCAAACCATCTTAGTTGGGACTGTTCTACTTGGGTCTTCAGGGGGTGGGATTTTAGGCCTTGACGAATCGTCTGGTTGCGGACCATATATCTTCTTGTTACTTCAACCGCCTTCTCAGATACCTCATTTCTGAGGTTTGGATCTGGCTTTTGTGGGTTGTAGTCATTGCCCATGACTCGCATCCATATGTCAAGACTGGAACATAGGTGGAATGGTATACAGCCATCTTCGTTTTCTTACCAACCTCTCTCTTGCTGAGGAATCCTCGATTTATGGCCTGACAAAGTCTTCCAGCTGCTTCTTTTCGAGTTGCCAACTCTTCTTTGATGCCTCCCTTTCGGTCTATAATAGCTCCGAGGTATTTAAAGTGGTCGACCTGCTCCAGGACCTGTTCTCCCAGCTTAATCTGGTGTCTTCTTTCTTCTCGTGATATCACCATGGATTTTGTTTTAGAGCTGCTTATTACCATCCCTCTCTTCTCCAGCTCTTCCTTCCAGACTTGCAGGTTGGATTGGAGATGTACCTCTGATTTAGCAATCAGGGCAACATCATCAGCAAATGCTGTCACGGGATTGCCTCCTCTTGCTTTGCAATAGTGGTCCACTAAGGGTCACAGCGCAAACGTATCTAAAAGTAGGTCGTCGAAGGTATCTATCTTTGCGCAAGATTACAATTGCAAAGATGAAGATAGAAGATGAATGGCGTTTCTACCGTATGGGAGCCTTCACAAGATATTCCCAGAAGTCAAGAACAAACGATGCTTAAGGGCTGAGCAAATATGTTAACTTATTATCTGGCCCCTCGCTCTTTTGTGAAGGGGTTATGCAATGATTCTGGCCCGTCAAGCCCCCAGTTGGAGTAATCCAACGAATGCCTTCTTATAATTAATGGCTCTATATTTATAGATCTGTATTTATCAAGAAAACTGGCTCATACGTTGGCTTTCGTACAAATAAAATGAATCAACTATTATTGTTTAGTTTAAAATAACATACAACAAATTTAATAGTCAATTAGTTCAACAAGTTAAAATAAGGATTAAATGGCGTGAAAGTTATAGTAAATTTTTCCTCATTGAGGTTTTGGTAGGGCGTTAATAATAATGTCCGTATTTTTGCTGTAGCCGGTTATATAAAATGTAGCTCCAGATGCGTCCTGCAGCTGTGGTTTCCGTCACGTCTTTTTGGTGATGAGTACACTTCTCCACATAAGTCATTCCCTGTAAGCGGTTGGTGGTGATACTCTTCTCTCACACTAGTGGCGTAGGAACTTCAGTACTTAAGTCTGATGTCTTGTAACCACGAACTGTGACAAATTAGAAAGAAGCAAATGCCTCAGTACATTTGTTCTCCGCAAACTCCACCCACGAATGTTAACCTCTCAGAAAAATTAATTATCGAGCACACAATGTAACTCAGAGAATATGATGAAAATTCACCAATATCCTTCTGGGTGTCAACTAGGAAATTGCGTCTGGAGTATTACGTGAATAATGCTCTGCCTGAATTACAATTAAAACAAAGTATATAAATCTCACAACATGATTCTTTACACTTTAGGCACATGTGATGTAATCATCACTCATTACTCATCCTTGCACTCGTCTGAGTTCTGGGGTCATCTCTGCTGGCGGGTTTCCCGCACGACTAGTCAAAAACAATCACCAGCTCTTGCAGTAGTGGTTCATGAATATACTATTTTCATATGTTGGGGTTGCCAGCTTCATATATAACCACTTAGCAAGAAACCTGTAAAATTTACATTAGTAAATAAATTGTTTACACTTACCCTAAAATTTTGGGAATACACATTTCTCCTGGCGCAGATTAGATTGGACCCACAGCCCTGTATTTAGATGCTGTTCGAATCACTTAAGTCTGAGAAACTCCTCTTATGACGGGTGAGACACCACTTGGTCTGGAAATCTATAATTCCTCTCATGACTCCTTATGATAAAATTCCCAAATTTTCAGTCTTGTATTAAAATTGCGGATTTACTTGTACTTCCAAAGTTGCCCAATACTCGATCTGGTACTTATAGTTGTGGAATGATAAGTCCTATCCCCTTTCCTCTGGCTTGTAGGAGGTGTTTAGGTGCCGCTGCGATGCAGTCTGTCTGTGTGCTGTGACTCCGAGTTTGTTAGATTATATCTCACAATCCTTATTTTCAAATCCCAGCTGTGTTTCGCCGAAAGTTCCAATCAAATCATAGTAGATTCTGGAGAATCAATCCAATCTATCTAGCACAGTTTGAGGGTGAAGTTTATCATTACTCGTCCCACGCGTATTTGAAAATATTAAATGTAATATACACGCGTGGCCTCTTACACAGCGATGTCATATCGATACCTAAGACTTCCGGCGCACCTCTGTTTATCACCTTTATCTGCGTGCCTCCACTAGACAGATGTCTGGTCAGACCGTATGGTCTTGTTTCATCGTATCACAACACCGGCTTGTGTCAACATGACCAACACCTTTCCAATGGGGTCAAATGTTTGACCGCCCCATTTCCACAGGCGGTCAGACAGATTAGGCGATAAAATATTACCGCTGGCCGGGTCACCAAACCTGGCAAATCGTAATAACAGTCTGGGGGTGGAGTGTGAAACAATAAGATACGCATTACTCCCGTAGCAAATACTGCCATAGGGGAGTGGCGTGTTAGAGAATTCACCATGCTATGTCCAGCATAGAGCAAAATAGTGAAAATAACGAATGAAAAGGCACGATTTATGCCAAATAAAAGCGATGAGTGAGACAAATAAAGAAAAAGAAAGGACACTGCAGGAGGGCTGAAGGTGTGAGAGATCACACAAAAGAGCATGTTCAGACGCTCTGTCACAAATGCCAGCTCTGAAATACAGACCTGTCTTTATCTTCCAGTATCCCACTGAATAATTTCTTGTTCTCTACTTACATGCCTTGATGACATAGTCCATGAGGAGTATGAAAAGACAAGGTGACAGGATATCACCTTGTCTTGTACAAGTGGTGGTCCTGAACTCTTCTGACTTATGGTTTGCTGTCCTCACATAATTTCTGCGAGACTTGTAGAAGCTCTGTATAGCATGAATCAGAGGTGCTGGAATGTTCTTTCTTGCCAAACAGTACCAAAGTTTGCTCCAGGGGACCCTGTCAAACGCCTTTTCCAGATCTATGAAACAAAGATGGATCTCACTCTTATACTCAAGGGCCTTTTCATTCAGCTGTCTGAGTGTGAAGATTAGGTCTTGAGTACTTCGATTTGCTCGGAATCCGCACTGGACCTCATCCAATTGTGGCTCAGCGAGGCGTCGGAGTCTCTGCTATAGGATTCTACCCCTTTACAGCATCTTAAAAAGCCTTCTACCCCTTTAAAGCATATTAAGAACCCTTGCACCCCTTTACAGCATCTTAAGAAGCCTCACATCCCTTTACAGCATCTTAAGAAGCCTCATATCCATTTACAGCATTTTAAGAAGCCTCACACCCCTTTACAGCATCTTAAGAAGCCTCCCACCCCTTTACAGCATCTTAAGAAGCCTCACACTCCTTTACAGCATCTTAAAAAGCCTTCTACCCCTTTAAAGCACCTTAAGAAGCCTTGCACCCTTTTACAGCATCTTAAGAAGCCTCACATTCCTGTACAGCATTTTAAGAAGCCTCACACTCCTTTACAGCATCTTAAGAAGCCTCACATCCCTTTACAGCATCTTAAGAAGCCTCATATCCATTTACAGCATTTTAAGAAGCCTCACACCCCTTTACAGCATCTTATGAAGCCTCCCACCCCTTTACAGCATCTTAAGAAGCCTCACACTTCTTTACAGCATCTTAAAAAGCCATCTACCCCTTTAAAGCACCTTAAGAAGCCTTGCACCCTTTTACAGCATCTTAAGAAGCCTCACATTCCTGTACAGCATCTTAAGAAGCCTCACACCCCTTTACAGCATCTTAAGAAGCCTTATATCCATTTACAGCATTTTAAGAAGCCTCACACCCCTTTACAGCATCTTAAGAAGTCTCCCACCCCTTTACAGCATCTTAAGAAGCCTCACACTCCTTTACAGCATCTTAAAAAGCCTTCTACCTCTTTAAAGCCCCTTAAGAAGCCTTGCACCCTTTTACAGCATCTTAAGAAGCCTCACATTCCTGTACATTATCATAAGAAGCCTCACACCTCTTTACAGCCTCTTAAGAAGCCTCACACCCCTTTACAACATCTTAAGAAGCCTCACATCCTTTTACAGCCATGTAAGAAGTCTCACACCCCTTTACAGCATCTTAAAAAGCCTTCTACCCCTTTAAAGCCCCTTAAGAAGAAGCCTCACACACCTTTACAGCATCTTATGAAGCCTCGCACCCCTTTAGTGCATCATAAGAAGTCTCACACCCCTTTATCTTCTAGCTCACAAAACATGCCAGAAATGCCAAAAAGAGATAACAGTTTATTTTGAGACAAAGTTATTAACAGAATTTGTTTGAGTTTCGGCATCTAATTCACGTTATCAATGTTCGGTTTTGTACAAATACATCTGAGTTGTGTGTACTAAATATAGTTTATGATGATTCACGTTTTAAAGTATCTTCATGTCTCGCACCCCCGGAAGGTGAGTCTCGCATCTCCAGGGGGTGCATGAATCCCTGGTTAAGACGCACTGCTCTAGAGGGAGCTGAAAGACGAATAAGAAGTCATATTGCTTCTTATTCATCAAAACTTGGTCGAAGCAATGTACACAGAAGGGATAAATAAGTTGAGTTCAGAGGGGTCAACTCAGGACGCCGTTGTGGACAGATAGAAGAATTGTGACAGGTGTTTTCACACGTGTCTGATATATTGTTGTATAGTAAAGGTAACCCTGTACCAGATACAACCGTCGGGGGGTTAAGTGTTGGAGACTTCAATAAAATAGATCCAGCATCGAGAGGTTGGTGACAGTTCCTTTAACGCTGCTTTATCCTATCCTAACGCAAGATTAAAGTCAATTACTCATTTACAGCTATATGGACTGATACCGTTGTCGCGGGTTGCCTCCCCTTTGCTCTGCAGTAGTGGTTCAACAGTGGCCAAAACCTAGAGTAACTGATGTGGGTCTTCAAAAGTGTCTACCTTCGCACATGATTACTCTTGACAGAGTTGTAGGTAGAAGAATAAGAATGCTTCTACCTCAAGGGAGTTTTCACAAGATATTTCAGATGTCAAGAACAATGCTGCATGAGGCGGAGCAATGTTAACTTTAATATCTGACCCGCCGTCTTTCGTGAAAATGGGTTATGCAATAATTAGCTCGTTCAAGTCCCCAGCTGAGTTAATTCAGTGAAATCCCTTATCATTATTTATTGGCTCTATAGATGTACATATATATTAAAGAGTCTGATATATACGTACGCTCTCATAACTATGATAATTGAATCAACTTTGTAAAAAAACACGTAACAAATTTAATAATCAATTATTCTTTAACAGTTTAAATAAATATGAATGATGGGTGAAATTTAAATAAAAATTATCTTCATAGAGACTTGATAGGGGAATTATAAAAGTCCGTTGCGACAGCAACTTATATTAGATGTTTCGAACACTTGTTCTGGGGGTAAATTTAGAAACACTCTTATGACGGGCGCATTGATTCCTAGATTTACAGGCTTGGTATCTAAAAATGCGGGTTTTCTTTTAAGTTTCAAATATGCCCAAATACTTCGGTCCTGTCCTTTTAATTTGGAAATCTGTCCGATTATTTTCTGGCTCCTGGAGTTGCTCTTTTGACGTTGTAATGCAGTCTGTCTTAGTCTCCGAATTTGCTAGGTTATATTCTCATTTCTTCCTCCAAGCTTGCACATGTGGTTTCCGACAAACTTGCTAATCAGAGCTATTGTTATTTTCCTGCTCTCGATTGAACCAATCCTGCTCTTAGAACTAGGAGGTCGGAATGTTGATTTTAATTCTTCCCTGCGTGTTTAAAATTAAACCCCCAAAATTAATTTAAAATTAAACCCTAAAATCCCACCATGTGCAGACCCAAGTAGAACATTCCCAACTAAGATGGTTTGGCCATGTCTGCAGAATGGGAGAAGATCGGCTACCACGACAAGCATGGGAAACAAAGAGCCAAGGATCCAGACCCCCAGGACGACCCAGAGTCCGCTGGGAGTACAACATTAGACAATCTTTGAAGGACCGAGGACTAGAATGGAACCAGGCCAGGAGGAAGACAGTCGATAGGATAGTCTGGCACTCTCTCTTCCAAATCTCTACACCTCACGGTATAAAGGGAATGACTAAGTAAGTAAGAGTTTAAAATTATCACGTTAAAATTTAAACACATGACCTATCTTTCAAATCCGCCATGATTACTTCCGTTGCTATTACACGGACTTGCCAACACATCTGTGATCTCATGTCTAATGATTACCTTGCTCATAATGTCTCTTCAGACATGTTTTATTTATAATAAGAAGCCGATAATGTCTGGAAAAAATTATAAAGTGATTATCACGCGTACTCAAATCTTCCGCCAGATAAATAATCCCTGACGTATGTGGACCACTGCCGGCTCCCTCAGACAGACAATATGGCTTCCTTTGTCCCCTCCCGCCAAAGTGTCGGGAGGCGCAGTGACCAACCGCGAGACACGTGTGGTCCCTCGCCTCCTCTGTCTTAGTCGGAAATTAGTTAAGTCAAAGTCAACCATTACTTTCACGTTTACCGTCTGCTTTCAAGCTGGCGCGACCACTTAAGCGGTTACAATTAATCCTCAAGATAGTCAATTACCCGTGAAATAGCATTATTGCAGTGTGCGAAAGTGTATAGAAATTTAAAGAGTGTCAATGGCACGAATTCATGTGCAAAAATAAAGAAATAAATGGATAATGTAAGATAGAAAGAAAAAATGCAAAAGGACACCCACAAATATCGTCACTACCGTGAATCGAATTCAGCACCTTTGCAACAAGAGACCAGTGCTGTATCCACTCTGTCGAGCAGATGCTCTGTTGTATAGTAGAGACAGAATAGGTTGACAGTGTGACATTATTTAGGTCGATCTCTGCTTCACTCCGGCAGTAATCAGTTGCATTTGTTGTACTGACTAATTGCGTGCTTTTCAGTGGTCAGCACCTTTTTTCTTTCTCTGCTGCGTAGCAGGTATTTTGAAACATTCTCACACTCCTCTCACTGGGATGTCGTCATGTCTATTTGTTACCCGTCCTTCCCTGCTTTGCAAGGAACAGCTGAGATAATAATTAATCGACAACCATGTTGGTTAATCTCGGGTGTGGCCGACATCAGACTACAGATTAACACTAAAATCGCCGAGCGCATTTGTTTAATCGCTGATAAGACCAGGGTGCGTTCTTTGCCAAGATGGTAAAGAGACGGATTGTGTGTGCTCAAGCATCAGATAACGAGATTACTCGTCTGTGCGGCACATTTTGACAGACATGCATGACATCATCGTTTCCGGCACACCTTGTTACAAAGACATTACTTTAGATTAAAGTAATAATAAGTTATTTGTAAACATTACCGAGAGAGGATCGGATGTTTTCATTCCATATATGGGAGACGTGGCCTTTCGCATCACGCATATTATTTCAGCCGGAAATAATTTTGAAATTACCCCACTAAACACGCATGTTTGAAACGATTGGAGCTTTCTTAGCATCGTAACAAAACAAATGCGGGGGGAAGACAGGCAATATAACCTGACACGTTTCAATGTCAAGACACTGTGAGGATCGCTTGCCAAGACGAAACCAGACTGCCAGAAGTTAGAATTCAGAATTCCATTTATCAGACCGGACTTTGTGGAACATCTTGAAGGACTTAAAGAGCCCAGGAAAACCATTTTAATAAGGAACCGGAATCTGAGGAAACTGAAACACGGAGTCATAGTGGGAATTAATTGTTAAAATAACGACCCCCAAGAACACGTGAAAAAAGGCATCTGCCAGTGCCTTAAACCTAATTCTCTGAGCCAAGATTGGCGTAAGTTGTACTTTTTACATTTTTTATTTTTCATTACTAATCTGTGAACTAATATGTATATATTGCCATGTGAATATTAATATGTGAAAATTGCTAGTTGATGTCCAAGTCATTTAATGGCAACCTCATCATATAGAATGATGATTTCATGAACCACCACTGCAAGGGCTGGTGACTGCTTTATTGCTAGTTTCTTACCGAGAACTTAAAGCATAGGTAGTCCCAAGTTCCATATGGAGCAGGGAGGGAAAGGTGAAAGAAATGATGTACATTCTAATTATAATATCTACATTTTCAAACCAGTGTAAATGTCTGTGTAAACATAATCACTTTAAAATTAATGAAAGTTTCAAAGCTTTTCAATCAGTGTAGATGTAAATGAAAACATATTCAATCTATATTGTGAACACTTTTCCATCAGTGTAGATGTTAATGTAAACATATTCTATCAATACTATTAACAATTTCAATTGAATGTAAAGTAAATATAAAGCTATTTAAATGTAAAGAAAGTTTTATCTCGAGGCATTAAGCTTAATTCTCATCGAAGGTAAATTCTGAGGTAGATGGAATGGTGGAATAGGAATAGGAAGACACATAAGCATGTGTCGGGAAACGCAATACTCGGGAGAGCGTTTTGTTTCTATTCTTTTACCATAGTTATTGGTGGTACCAGTTGAGAGTACTATCTCTGGAACAAGAAGGGAAAAGTGGCATGAGCTTTAAGACGAGGGACCAACTTCGTAGACACTCCCTGACACTTCTGGGAACGTGCTGCGCCCTACAACCTTGACCAGCGACGAGCATGATCAGTCTACCAAGAACCAACCCATCAGAAGGAGCAGAACCATCACTGACAGCTAAGTAACCCATAAAAGCTGCCAAGTAACCTCCTTTACACACTTCTATTCCATCACAACAGTGATGATAAACTGTTTTTTAAATAAATAATTATTCATTTCTTTAAAACCTAAATAACTATTAAATCTGTTATTTGTAAATATACAAATTTAACGTCGATTTAATCATTTTGAATGTACTGCATGTTTGTCTCAGTGAATTTACTAAATACACTTTAAACAGAGCTATACCAGAATAATAAGAATTCCACTGAGTAACTCAGGGTGGTGGCTTGAACGGGCTATCATAAATAATTGCTTAATTCCTTATAAAAGGCGGCGGATCAGATAAAAGTTAACAATTGCCCTGCAAATGCAGCATTGTTCTTGACTTCTGAAATATCTTATGAGAACTCCCTTGAGATAGAAGCATCATTATCTTTCTATCTACAACTCTGCCAAGAGTAATCTTGTGCGAAGGTAGACACATTTGAAGACCCATATTAGATACCCTTGAGTTTTAGGCCATTGTTGGACCACTAATGCGAAGCAAGGAAGGCAATTCCGTGACAGACAGGCTGGAGTCAAGTGATTGATCACTGTAAATAACCTCCAGTCATGTATTTCTCTTGCCACTTATACTCTCAACTGCAACAACTACTCACTCTGTCATTTAAGAGGAGAGTAAGTCTTAAAGATAGTTGGAGGAGGTAATTCTAAATATGCTGAAATCTAATTAAATATGCATGTTCTGCCACAAATTTGCACTCCACGTAAGTGAGCAAACACTACCAAAAGTAAAAAAAAAATAGCGTAGAGTACAGTCCCTTGATAATAGAGCAGACGACAATTTCTAATGCTAGTGGCAGAAAATGGATACAAAGACAAAGTGTATGTTAATTTCACAGCTTTGGAATGAAGGAAATCAAACATGTTCCAACATTTCTAAAACCTTGAACATTCCTGAGCCGACTGTCTACAGAGTTGTGAGTAAATTAAAAGCAGGTAATGGAATCGAGCGAAAAGAAGGTAGTGGGGGGGCCAAGAATTTTGGACACAAAGGACCATCGGCGTCTCGCCCAAATCGCTCGGGCTGGGCGAATGAAGAGTGTAGACAACATACGGCAGCGCATGATCGAGTTGGGAAGCCCAGAGGTATCTAATGCTACTGTCAACCGGGAGCTACAGAGGATGAATTACACAAAAAAGCTGGTAATTTCGTCACCATTGCTCACAGAGACTCACAAACAGATGCGTTTGAACTGGTGCCACGAAAACAAAAATTTGTCATGGGACAATGTGATTTTTTCAGATGAATGTTCTGTTTGGTCTTATCCTGCTCAAATAAATATTTGGACGAAAGACTCTGTAACGCCTGTGTACCAGCGACCGAAACATACCCAGAAATTCCATCTTTGGGGAGGGGTGTCAGCAAGAGTTGGCACCCCATTGTGTGTTTTCACAGGAATTCTCACGAAAGAAAGGTGCATCGACATACTAGAGGGACACCTTCTGCCATTTATGCAGGTCATGTACCCCGATGGGTGCACATTTCAACATGACAATGACCCAAAGCATACAGCTCATACCACGAAAGCATGGCTGCAAGAGAAGAATGTGATAGTGCTGAAGTGGCCCAGCAACAGTCCCGACCTAAACCCAATTGAAAACGTTTGGGCACTACTCAAGAATCATTTTAAAAAGAGTGGACTCAGAGACGTTGAACAATTGAAGAAGGTAGCTGAAAAATACTGGGACAGTCTGACTCACAATTACCTACAAACATTTGTGGGAAGTATGCCTCGCCGCATCCAGGCTTGCCTTGCTGGAGAAGGCAACATTATATTGTACTGAAACCACTGTTAATAGATAGAGGAGATATCAATCTTCCTCTGGACATACAGTTTTTATTTTTTTTTGCTTCTTTGAGTGTGCTGCGTTGCGAAAATATGACTGCCATTTTTTTTGCAAAGTACTGTATATATATATATATATATATATATATATATATATATATATATATATATATATATATATATATATATATATATATATATATATATATATATATATATATATATATATATATATATATATATATATATATATATATATATATATATATATATATATTACCAGAGCATTTCTGGGAAGGTTAAAGCGGCCGGCGTGATGTTGACCACATCACCCCTAGTGTGCCGATGGTCAAGAAAATATGGGCCTAACACCATATTCCCAATATGCCTCAATAGGGCGTGTAACGGGATCCTTTACCTTATATATATATATATATATATATATATATATATATATATATATATATATATATATATATATATATATATATATATATATATATATATATATATAAAGGAATGTAATTAAGAAACAATCTATCTTCATTGCACACGGACAACTCCATTAGTGCTCCGATCTCCTCCCTTAGGTCATACAAGGAGGATCTCAGCTCAGTGCACGAACTCATAGCACCCGGCGAGGACCCTATGTGTGTATATAGGAATCAAACATTCAACAAATATTTTTGTAGTAGGTAAATAGGTTCAGGTAGTCCCATAGCAGATACTGCCGTAGGGGAGTGAAGTGTTAAAGACTTCACTATACAAGGTCCAGCATCGAGAGATGGGGGTGACCAGTTGCCTTCCTCGCTACCTTTGTGGGGTGGGTAGGGTTTTTAAATGTTGCCAAGTCAGCGGCCGTATAACAAAGTTACGAATTTGTAAGCTAGAATAGCAACGAATATTGGTTAATGTCTTTACAAAATGTCAGGGAAATCGCATGGTTGTTTCTTAACAGAAAAGGGCGACAAATATGTGTTTTCTTTTGATTCATTCCTTGGTTTACATAAAATTATCTTCGTTTCGTGAAAGCTGACTGAACTGGTCAGCAAAAATCAGACTAGCAGAAATTCAATTCAGCTGAGTAGAAATGGCGAAAATGTGTGTGTGTGTGTGTATGTGTGGGGGTGAAGACTAAAAATGACCGCGTACAAAAAATCGAATGATGTATATATCTGTCCAGTTGATTGTCCGTACTTCACGATCACCAAGAAGGCTGAAATTTGGATATATTACATAGAGGCCACTGTCTTGGTGTGTTAAAGTCACGCAACCTGGAATCTCAACCGAAGGGGTAGAAGGCAGGAGAGGGGGAGTATTTGATAATTTCTCAATGGCGAAATATAAAAGACCAGTGTTAGTACATGTGTGCCAGACAACACGGACTAGCTCGGGCGTTGGCGTAGCTGGTGAGTCCTTTTTAGGGCTTGTGCTAGCAGATAGATAATGTTGGTCCTCTTCAGGACTTAGTATCTATCAACGCTGATCGGGTTAGCAGTCAACAGAGTTGACTTTTTTGGGGGGGGGGGGGGGGTGGTAAATGCGCTCTGATATAACCATCATAGTTTGAAAGGAACGCGCCTCGCCAGAAGGCAAAAACCGAACCAAAAAAAAAAATAAATTGTGCGCCTAGTCAATTTTGCAACGACCTAGACAGCCGAAATTAGGGGATGTTATAGACACTTAGGCCCGTTGTAGTTACTGGGGGTGTCTGGTGAGATAAAGACAGAATTTGACTTCTGCACCATCAGTCATGTCGTACAAAGCGAATAGTATTAGGTTGTTTATGAGGCTGACAACCTCATCTTGTAAAACAAATTACCACGTAAAATACCGCTATAAACGCAATGAATACGTGATGCAGGCTTCACGGAAGGGAACCAGTTACAATGGTGGTTTCATGCTTCGTAAGGTGAACAAAGACTAATGATGATAGATGATGATGATGATGATAGATTGCCTGAAATTTACCTGTCATTGTAAGGCTAATAAATCTAGTTAAATAACTATAACGTAAGATAACACATATAAACTATAAGATACGTAAACTTTAGAGTGAATACTTTTTCTAGAAATTTTCCTTACTGTTTTTTTAGGCACTCACCGGAAATTACGATACGACCATGCAGTGGTTCTGTAGTCTTTGAGTTTACCGTCAGCCAGCTTAGCAATCAATCCGTCCTTCACCCTGCAAAGGTCAGATCCACAGAGGTCAAAGGTGAGAGGTGGTGGCGGGGGCGGGCCGCTGGGGAGGTGAGGCCGCCCCCATGCAGACTGTGCTGAATCAGATTATGGAACCGTCCTATGTCCCCATCAACGGCCCTGCGGCCACACTGCCACTTCCAGATACAGACTTGCTAGACAATGGAAAGGTGAGTCTTACATACCTGAATACATATTGACTGACATTAATGCGTATACTCGTGCAAAATTACATCATACTTTACTGTATATATATATATATATATATATATAAATATATATATATATATATATATATATATATATATATATATATATATATATATATATATATATATATATATATATATATATATATATATATATATACATACACGAGGTGTGTTCAAATGAAAGCCGTCCCAGTGGCTTTATGACAAATATATGTAAGGTACATCAGCAGGAGTAGTAGAATTAAATACAGCAATTGTTATGAAGCAAGTACTCACTGGGGTCCTTTAGAAATAGTCCCCATAGGCATTCAGACACGCATCCCACCTTTTCCTTGCTAACGCTTCCTGCACAATGTTCGCAACATGTGGACGAGCATTGTCGTGCAACAGAATCACACCACGCGAAAGCATGCCGGGTCGTTTATTCTTGATGGCTGTATGCAGGTTGTCTAGTGTGTCTTAGTAGCGGATGGCTTTGATGTTCTCGCCTGGCTCTTTAAAGTCTACCAATAGAAGGCCTTCATGGTCAAAAAATGCGGTCAGCATAACCTTACCGGCGGAAATCTGTGACTTGAATTTTTTGGACGGATTCCTTATCACACCGGCCATTATTTTAACGGTCTGCAGCACAACCAATGAATACTAGGAGAATGAACACTTACACACTTGTACATTCGTATGTGCTTATTACGTCAGATGTGACGTCATTGTGCTCCTCCCACGAATGTCTACTTGGCGCAGCACGGTCGGGTTTCATTTGAACACGCCTCGTGTGTGTATATATATATATATATATATATATATATATATATATATATATATATATATATATATATATATATATATATATATATATATATATATATATATATATATATATATATATATGCAGCATTCGATTGGTAAAGGTAAAGGATCCCGTTACACGCCCATTGAGGCATATTGGGAATATGGTGTTAGGCCCATATTTTCTTGACCATCGGCACACTAGGGGTGACGTGGTCAACATCACGCCGGCCGCCTTAACCTTCCCAGAGCTGCTCTGGTACCCAGTTGGGGCTGGGTCGACCCAGGAGCCGTTTGAGGCCTAAATAAATCCCACCTCATCTGGGGATTGAACCATAGACCACTGAGCTAGGAAGCCAGTGCACTAAACACTATGCTACCGCGGCATTTGATTGGCTAAGCTGTTAGAGCACTAGCTTCTCGCGGCTAAGTTACTGGGTTCTTGGATCGAAACCTGGTACCACCACGCTCCAGTTTATCCAGCTGAAAATGGGTACATGACTCTGCTCTTGAGTTAAGGAAGGCAAAGGCAGTGGGAAATTAAACTGGTCACCCTCACTTCATGAAGCTGGATCTAATGTAGTGAAGTCTCTAACACGTCACCCCCGTACTGCAGTATCTCTATGAGGCTTTTACCCTATACAAACACACACAAGCAAGTAACTCGCCAAAACACGATGACAAATAATTGTGTTGATCTGTTTCTCGTGCATGTCCTGATGGCGTTACTTGCCTCATGTGTTCATTTCATTACTTTCCATATCATATCAACTTCATTGAATCTTTGTAGTCAAACGTACCATAACGTACGGTCAGTGGTCAATTCACCATGAACAAATTGACAGGTCTGCGTACTCTTTTAATGGGTCTTTCTTTTATCTGACACGGAGCTATGCACGCCTTTTCCATATTTTCCAGAAAAACGGGAGCATTCTTTTAAATATTGTTCGTTATAGGACGTATAGTTTGACAATCAGTAATATGGGGATGTGGTATGCTGATACATAGATACTTACGTACGTAATCACACAAATGTACATACTTACATACAAATCATAATAGTTGTTCTACATGCATAATACATACATAATACATATATACATGCAAAATACATACATACATAATACATACATACATACATTCACACATACACACAAACACACATACGCACACATACATACATATCAGAATCTTTATTCTCCGGAAAATACATTGATATGTACTGACATGATATAATAAAATACAACATGGCATATAGGAGAATCATTTAGAGTCCGCAAGTGTGCTAAACCCCGCCCAGGAAACAATCGCAGAACGTTCATAATCCGTTGAATTACTCACATGAAAATCAAACTTGATGTTATCACCTTTAAAATAGTCAGCAACATAGCACTGAACTTGAGCCCAACACACTGCGAACTCATACAGCGTTAAGGAGGGCTGTTTACATACATACATATACACATACAAACATACATACATACAATCATATATACACACATACAAACATATATACATACATACATACATACATACATACATACATACATACATACATACATACATAGAAAAGTCACGCATTAGCCATGTCTTGTGATCACGATGCGTGCATTTTCAGCCAACAAAACCCAACCTACTGTATGTGAGAACAGAATGTCAAACAGCTGAAGCCTTGTCTTATCGCCCTGGCTGTCTCGTGTTCCAAGCCATTTCGTTTTTACGCTGACTGATGGAGTGTGTTCTACCAAGAATTAAAAAATCCCCATATGTTAAGAAAAGACCGTTTGAGGGAAGTAGGGCCAAAATAACAAAAGTGCAGACTCATACATACACACATATGGAGGAGAAGAGAAGATGTGTCCTCTGCTCTATAATCTGTGCCGCTCGCCCTGATATGTCCTTGACCGTTTTGGCAATGCACTGATACAGTTGTGGACCATGCGGCGTGCATTAACTGTGCCTTTAGACAACACGATTCCTCTCAGTTTTGGCTAGTTATGACCCCACTTATGTGACTACATTTCGCTGAATTAGGCCTGGTGGTTTTCAGTCTACACTTACGTAAGAAACGAGGAAAAGTTAGAAAAAGTGGCGGGACTTTGCATGCACGATCGACTTTGAAGTCATCTTTGATACCGAAAGCTCAAGCTTTTGGGGGAAAAAATCTACGCTCATGTAATAACCGGCTTAAACAACGTACAGAGGCTGTAAGGACATCATTCCATGGTTCGTCCAGGGCTTCCTCTGCTGCTACGTAACACAAATCTGTCCATGCAATTGTTCTGTTTTGCGTTTCTTCCATTTTGTGCGCCACATATTTGAAAAGATTTCATTACTGTGCAAGAAGTGACGGTTCTGGTTAGTGTCAATGCATGTTCCTCCAGGATTTTATTGACATGATTATTCTCCGGACATGGTGAAGTTAGATCTTCTGCTCAAGACGCCTGATTATAGACAGCTTAAAAGAGAGAAGAGATCGCGCGTTTGGATACAAGAAAGATCCACGAGGCAAAAGGTATGAACAGTAATGTTTTTTTTTACTAAGAGACTCATCAGAGATGGTCTATCTATCTGCAGATAATTGTCTTCTAGACTCTTTGACTTGCACATGTTTCTCATCATTTTCTCATCATCATTTTCTCATCATCACTTACCCTTACTCTTTAGCCCCATTGAGCCGCGGTGGCGCAGTGGTTAGTGCACTGGCTTCCTAACTCGGTGGTCCATGGTTCGATCCCCAGTTGAAGTGGGATTTTTTAGACCGGAAACGGCTCCGGGGTCGACCCAGCCTCATGAATTGGGCACCAGAGCAACTCTGGGAAGGTTAAGGCGGCTGGCGTGATATTGACCACATCACCCCTGGTGTGCCGATGGTTAAGAAAATATGAGCCTAACACAATATTCCCAGTATGCCTCAGTGACACGTGTACTTTGTCTTGCATTCAATTACCATCTGTCTGTCCATATGTACTTTGGCTTCTCCCAACATCATGAGCTGTGGCACTGCACGAAGGATGGCCGCTGACTGAGCAAAGTGGAAACAGTTTGTTGCTTCCGTACAAGACGCCATCAGGCGTGATGGCCACTGACTGTTTTGACAGTTGGTTTCTAAGGATCAAAGAACATCTAGGGTGTTAACTTGTAGAGCAGCGGTTATTAACTGGGGTTTCGCGGAACCGTAGGGGTTCCGCGAGAGATCGTGATTGAAAAGAAATAATAATAAACGGTTTTTTTAAGTCTTGTGTAAAACTGTTTTATTCTATATTTTTATTAATATTGCTTGGGTCTATGGTTGTTTAGTAGCTTTACTATACAACATTGACAATACATTTTCCTGTTGTAAATAATATAAATTAAAATTACCGTGAGCTAAAGATAAAATTTGTATGCAGGGGTTCCGTGAGACCTGAAAAAGTTATTCAAAGGGTTCCGACAGGGTAAAAAGTTTGAGAAACGCCGTCGTAGAGCCTGCTATTTACGAGTGGCGCAAGCAATTTATTAAAAGTCTGTAGTTTAGTTTTATTATAGAGTGATGCGTGGTTGTGCTGATGTATGGTTAAATGAATGGATGGGTAGATCGGGACTGGTATTTGGTGGTTATGTTACATAATCTTCTTCTTCTGCGTTCAGTTTGTAGTCATGCTAAATCTGCAGGCCTGTCGCCAGGACGAAGTTCACAGTCTTTTCCAGGTCAGCGCGGCAGCCCCATAGCTTCTGCTTGAGCTCAGCACCCCTAGGCCAGGTCACACGCGTCGCAGGTCATCTTGGGTTGGACAGTTTTGGAGAGACAGACACACATACGAATAAATAGACCGACAGACAGACAGACGCAGACACACGGACGGATTGACGGACATACAGACAAACATAGACAGACAGACAGACGCACGTACAGTCAGACAGAAGTACAGACAGACAGCCAGACTGACTGACTGACATATCAGTTAATATACAGATAACTAGATAGTCAAATTGCTAGGCTTCCGGGAGGAAAGGGGGGGGGCGTACAGATAAACGACAGTATATACAAACATGTATACCGTCAACATTATGTGTGCCAGTACTTAGTGTAACTATAAAAACATACATGCATACCATCAGCAGTATGTGTGCCAGTACTTAGTGTATCTATACAAACAGACATGCATACCATCAGCATTATGTGTGCCAGTACTTAGTGTAATTATACAAACATACATGCATACTGTCTGAATTATATGTGCCTGTACTTAATGTAACTATACAAACATACACGCATACTGTCAGCATTATAAGTGCCAGTACTTAGTGTAACTATACAAACATACATGCACACCATCAGCAGTATGTGTGCCAGTACTTAGTGTAACAATACAAACACACATGCATAACATCAGCATTATGTGAGCCAGTACTTAGTGTAACTATCCAAACAGCTATGCATACTATCAGCATTATTTGTGCCAGTACTTAATGTAACTATACAAACATACATGCATACATTCAGCATTATATCTACCAGTACTTAATGTAACTATACAAACATACATGCATTATATGTGCCAGTACTTAATGTAACTGTACAAACATACATGCATTATGTCAGCATTGTATGTGCCAGTACTTAATGTAACTATACAAATATACATGCATACCGTCAGCCTTATATGTGCCAGTACTTAAAAAAACTATACAAATATACATGCATACCGTCAACATTATATGTGCCAGTACTTAGTGTAACTATACAAACAGACATTCGTACTGTCAGCATTGTTTGTGCTAGTACTTAAAGTAACTGTACAAACAGACATGCGTACCGTCACCATTATGTTTGCCAGTACTTAGTGTAACTTTACAAACAGACATGCATACCGTCAGTATTATGTGTGCTAGTACTTAGTGTAACTACACAAACAGACATGCGTACCGCCAGCATTATGCGTGCCAGTACTTAATGTAACTATACAAACAGACATGCGTACCGTCAGTATTATGTGTGCTAGGACTTAGTGTAACTATACAAACAAACATGCGTACCGTCAGTATTATGTGTACCAGTACTTTGTGTAACTATACAAACAGACATGCATACCATCGGCATTTTGAGTGCCAGTATGCTAGTACTTAGTGTAACTATACAAACGTGCTCCAAGTCGAAAAAAAAAACTGTTGCTCTAATTGTGTCTGAATGCGAATAGTTAATTAATTTTATGGACTTTTAAATTAGTCCACCCTTGTCAACCCTTGTGCATGATAAAGCGGCTAGCAAACGTGAGAATGGTCATGGCTCTTTTCTACGCATCAGATGACATGGCCCTAATGCGACCAGAGTTTCGTAGAGAATATATACATTTGAAACTCTACCCACGTGTGACTGGGGAATGAGACGTGAATATATTTAAAATTAAACTTGTCCACAGCGTTACAAGATAGAATAGGATATGTGTTACCTGACAATTTTGTTGCAATACTGGAAGAAAAAAAGGTATGTCCCTACACACACATTTTTGTAGACATGATAGGATTAGTGTCGCTTCAGGTAACGTTGCTAGACTAAATACGACGAATGTCGCTTTACAGAACGTTGCTAGACTAAATACGACGAATGTCGCTTTACAGAACGTTGCTAGACTAAATACGACGGATGTCGCTTTACAGAACGTTGCTAGACTAAATACGACGAATGTCGCTTTACAGAACGTTGCTAGACTAAATACGACGAATGTCGCTTTACAGAACGTTGCTAGACTAAATACGACGTCACTTTATATAGCGTTGTTAGACAAAATACATCACTTTATATAGCGTTGTTAGACAAAATACATCACTTTATATAGCGTTATTAGACAAAATACATCATTTGTATAGCGTTGTTAGACAAAATACATCACTTTATATAGCGTTATTAGACAAAATACATCATTTGTATAGCGTTGTTAGACAAAATACATCACTTTATATAGCGTTGTTAGACAAAATACATCATTTGTATAGCGTTGTTAGACAAAATACATCACTTTATATAGCGTTGTTAGACAAAATACATCACTTTATAAAGCGTCGTTAGACAGAATACAACTTCCCTTTACACAACGTTGATGAACACAAGAACGTGAATGTCACCTTACATAATCTTGCTACACACAATAAGGTGAATATCACTTTTTTCAACGTTCCAAAACAAAAAACCTTGGATGTAATTTTACACACCGTTGCTAAACAAACAGATGCCACTTTACACAACGTTAGTAAACAAAATACGTCACTTTACACAACTTTGCTATAAAGTAGGACGCCACTTTACACATAAATGCTAAAACAAAAGGAAAAAAAAAGGCAAATGTCCCCTTACACAACCTCGCTAAACCAAATACAGCGTCACATTCCACGGCGCTGGGAGGCAAGATAAAGACAATGTCTCTTTACACGCGCACAAATAAATAAGACCGGATTTAAATTTAAATAGCGTTGCTAGACAAAATGTCATTTTTACAGATATTGACACACAAATGCTGATGGTCAGACATTTCTGTAAAATACGCTCATCAGAACCACAATTTAAAAAAAATAAACAGATCTGGACAAACAATATTTATTAATATATGTAGATACAGAACAACAGATAACAAAAAAACAAAAAAACAAAAAAAAAGTCTATGAACTGGCTTCAGGCCTAGCTAGTCACGCGTCTCAGACACATCCATTTTACCAGAAATTTTGCAGGCGTACAGGCGAAAAAACGTATTTTTTCGAATTCGACACTTTTGTTTACAGCGAGGCGTCCTTTTCATCCATCGTCATATTTATACCACACAATTACATGTGGGAATTATGTGCATATATATATGAATAAACGTCGCGTTCAAATATTGCCACATGACTTTATTATTTTCAGACGTCACGAGAAGTCTAATGTCCAAGAAGAACATATTCTTAAGTGTGGAATTTTTAACTGAGCTAATGTGTTCATGCAACTCAGAATTATTTCACCTACAAAGTGGTCATACAGGACTAATGTTTAAAGAATAGTAAAAAGGACTTGCAGAAAATTCTAGATGTTGTAGTGAAGGTGAGTGTCTAAATTATGGTTTCTGCTTCTGGAATTCCCGGGTTGAAATTCCCGGGAATTAAAAAAAAAAATTTAAAGTCGAGTCCCGGGAAAAAATGGACGAGACCCTGCAAATTGTGAAAATTATTTTTATTAATAAAAATCGTATAATTAAATAGATTTATGAAACTCACATTTCTTCTCTCTTATTTACGTTTGGATTTTGTTTAGCGCATGAATGAATCATGCCAAAACAAGAAACAATTCGCTGTTAATCGACGCAGTTCAGGTCAGTTCGGTACAAAAGTTGGGCTCAATATTTTCAGATCTTTTCTAATTCTAATTGGAAAATAAAATTATTTAAGTTATCAATAACCATTTAGCTGAATAAATATACGAAGCTCTTCTAAAAAGAATCAAAGAACGATGAGAGAAGAAAAATATAACTCTACTGTTGTACCTCCAAAATCCGGGGCGCATAAAAAGATTATACAATTTTTCCTTCTGATCAGAAACTACTTTATGTTCTTTCGCAGAAGAATTAATGAACACATTCTTGGGTGACATCTCGGCATCGACAACGTAAACAAACGAAGATCAAGAACGAGAAGAAACACACGAAAATGATTATGAATGAGATATACAAGGGGATTGACATAAGTCTTGGGCCTGACCATGAAGGACATGTCACAGAGAGCTGAAATTTTGTATAGTGTTTATTCCTTTTCAATATAGCCACCGTCTAAATTGACACACTTCTGCCATCTCTGCTTGACCTTGAAAAGACCTTGGGATAGAACACCCTATTTTTCAAACTAAACCAGTCATCACATGCCAGTATAACCTCTTCATCGCTGTCAAAATGATTTCCTTTTAGCTGTTTTTTAAGATTTGGGAATAGAAAAAAGTCTGATGGAGCCAAATCTGGAGAATATGTTGGGTGTGAAAGAATTTCAATATTCAAATCATTGGCTGCTAGCTGCACAAGCCATGCTTTGTGAGAGGGCGCGTTGTCTTGAAGCAAAGGAAGATTTTGAGTTCGCGTTATCCCTCGTTTCCTGGTCACAACCTTTCTCAGTCTTGTGAGAAGATCTGCATAGTACTGTCCATTAACTGTGTTGCCACGAGGCAGATAATCTTTCAAAAGGACACCTTTGCCGTCCCAAAAAACAGTCAGCATCACTTTTCCTGCAGATTTCTGTGCCCTCGGCTTTTCAGGTGTTGGGGAGCCCGGGGTTTTCCATTGCATGCTGGCAATTTTGGATTCGGGGTCATAATGGTGTACCCAAGTCTCATCTACTGTCACCATGGTCTCCAAAAAATTTTTTGACTGACACTTTTTGAGCAACTGTTGACAGCAATTTACCCTCGTTTGTTTCTCTTCACGTGTCAACAGTCGCGGAACCCAGCGTGCACACACTTTTCTCATGTTCAGTCTGTTGTGTTAAATTCTATAAACTATTCTTTCATTTAGTTTTTCTCTACTAGCTATCTCCACAATTGTCATTTTTCGATCCTGGTCATTGATTTTCTTCACTCATGATGCATTTTCATCGTTGCACTCTGAGGCTGGTCTACCAGATCTTGGCAGATCAGCAACATTTGAACGGCCGCACTTAAACTGTTGACACCAGTTTTTTTTACCGAAGTATATGAAGGACAAGAATCGCGAAACACTGGTTCCATCTCCCTGTGTATTTATGTAGGTGTTTTTCCCTGAAACATCAGAAATTTTATCACAGCTCTGGCCTCCTTCTTTTCCATTGTTTTGTCAAATCTTTGGAGCAGCAGATCCGGTCAATAGGGTACATTGCGCCGTGCACTGTAGCGGGAAAACCCATTGAAGAAACAAACGCGTACTTTACACATTTAGTGCAAATATGATGAACTTTAAATGTGCCAAGTTTCATCTTCCTCCTCTGACTCCTTCATGGTCAGGCCCAAGACTTATGTCAATCCCCTTGTATATATATATGATAGGAAACTCTATACAGAGCGATACAACAGGAGGCAATCTGATCATCAGAATTGTCCCCCCTTCGAACAAGTGTTTCGGCCCGTTATTCTCCTTTACACTCTAAGGGGGCGGGCCCACCTGGGTCATGACTGCCAAGTGTCTCCGCCTCCTGTTGTCTTATGTAGAAAATGAACCCACTCCACCTTGGTTGCAGCTTTAAAATCCACAATTCTGCCAGCTGGAGGCTATTGTGAAAGTAACCCTTATGTTGAAAACAAATTATTGTGCCACAGCACACCACGACTAGGGACAGACACTGACCCACCTGCTCAAAGCCAACGAGGCTTGAAGCCACTGCACGCTAGCAACTGAAATCTACTATGTCATCATAGGTCTTCCTTATTAAAGTTAATGATCTTCACGGGAACTCCATAATGCCTCATCAGTTTCCAAAGTGATTCTCTGTCTACACTGTCAAATGCCTTTTCATAGTCCATGAATCCAATGTAAAGCAATGAATTCCATTCCAGACTTTATTCAACTATTATTCTCAATGTGGCTATCTGTTCTGTACAGGATATGTTTTGTCGAAAACCTGCTTGTTCATCTCTCAGTTTCTTGTCTATGGACTCTTTTAATCTCTCAAAGATGATTCTGTTTAATGCTTTTCCTGGCATTGATAGTAACATTATTCCTCTATAATTTGTGCACTCTTGTAAATTTCCCTTCTTGGGCAACTTGACCAGATAACCTTCCTTCCATTCTGTTGGTATTTCCTCTCTCTTCCAGACTTTGTCAAGTAGTTTGTATAATATCTCTGTAGAGGTATTAATATCTGTTTTGTTTTGGCTTCTGCTGGAATGCAATCTGGGCCAGTTGCTTTTCCATCTTTCAGAAGCTTTATGGCTTTCTTACACAGGGAAAAGACAAAGATAATGAATTAATATTAGACAAACATAAAGGTATGTTTTCAGGCGCTCGTAAGAAATAAAGAAGTAGAACACCAGATAACAGAAAAACAACAGACGCGAGTGGCTTACCCAGGGTTCGAACCCCGTACCTTCGTACGACAACACCGCCAAGCCATACAAGCGAATCCCACTATCCTCCCGGCCAGCTAGGCATCCCCAAAAAAAGATGCTTTACTAATGACCGGTCAGTAAAGCATCTTTTTTTGGGGATGACTAGCTGGCCGGGAGGATAGTTTGATTCGCTTGTATGGCTTGGCGGTGTTGTCGTACGGAAGGTACGGGGTTCGAACCCTGGGTAAGCCATTCGCGTCTGTTGTTTTTCTGTTGTCTGGTGTTCTACTTCTTTATTTCTTACGAGCGCCTGAAAACATAACTTTATGTTTGTCTAATATTAATTTACTGTTTACAGGCCTCGGGTTTCCCTTCCTTATGTGTCATTAATGTTTATACAAAGATAATGAGAATTAATGCAAGAAATGATAACAAGATTGAACTTGAAGAAACACCAGAAGATTACTTATAACATAATGTAATCCCTATTAACACTCAGTCCATAAGGCCACTTCACTGGTCCATTATTTCTGCGTCGTACTGCAATTATCAATCTTCTTTTGAGCACCACAGAGTTCCAATATAATGGACGCATTGTGGTGTGCAAAAAGAGGTGTAACAATATATATCTCGGGAAATGCCACATAGGTCTTCCCGATTTCCTGAAAATTTAAAATTGGAAAAAATCAGAAACACAAGCCTAAATGATAACTATAAACAACAATTAACAGTGGAAATCTACAGTGGTGTACCCACATCTGAAAGAGCTAAAGGAGGCGTGGGTTGCATTGTGGCCAAAAACCAAAAAGATAATATCAAGTTATGGAACTTTGTCTCGGAGCGCATTATGGTTGTAAAACTAAAAGAAGGAGAAACCATAGTCAACCTGGTCATAGTGTATGGGCCAAATGAGGATGAGAAAGCAGAGGTCAAGGAGGAATTCTTCGAGCTGCTTCAAAGGACAGTGGATGGCTGCCTAGATGAGAGATTTCAACGCCAAAGTTGGAAATGACCATGCTAGATGGGGTGGAGTTATCGGAAGATATGGAGAAGATACTCTCAATGACAATGGAAATCGACTCCTTAGATTCTGCAGTGAGCAGAATCTGATCATTACAAACACAAAAATACCCCCGTAAGCGCATACATGCATACATTAGATGTGAACCAACAAAGAATGAGGTCAGTGATCGACTATGCCATAGTTAGGAGGAGCTCATTCAAATATGTCCGGGATGCTAGAGTCTGGAGGGGGCCAGAGATTGGAAGTGATCACTACCTGCTTACAATCAAAAGAACAACTGAAAGAGATGCACAGCCTAGGAACTGCCCAACATCACGCAAGAAACTAAGTAAACAAACGGGAGGAATGAGCATTAAAACCTACAAGCTGAGAGAGCCAGAAATTAAGACCAGATATCAGGGGCTTATTGCTGCAGCGGTGAGAAACACAGAAGAACAACCTGATGACTTGGAAACCCTCTGGCTTAAATTCAAGGACATCATAAAGACAACTGCTGCAGAAGCATGTGGTGAAGTCCGACTTGGGAACAAGAGAAAGAGGACACCTTGGTGGACAGAGGAAGTCAAAGAGAAAATAAGAGAGAATAAAATGACATGGAAACAATACTTAGGAGCTAAAAACACAACATGACAAATAGAGAAATATAGAGAATATGTGACACTCAGAACAGAAGTAAAGAACAAAGTGCTAGCAGCAAAACAGAAGTCCTGGGAAGAATTTGGAGAAAAGCTAGAAAAAGATGCGCAAGAAAACCAGAAATTGTTCTATAAAACCCTAAAGAACATGAGGAAGGAAAAACAATGCCCTCTCAAATTTGTAAAGGACAAGCAAGGCAAATTGCTTACTGCCCCGAAGAAGTAATGGAAAGATAGAAAGAATATTTCTCAGAACTACTTGATGGTGAGCAAGGTCAAGCATCAGAAATGAGAACCACTAGCACAGAAGAGAAAACCAATGGTGACAAAGATGACATAAAGATGGAAGAACTGAAGACAGCACTTCAAATCAAGATGGGTAAAGCAGCAGGGCATGATGATATAACACCAGAAATGTACATGGGAGCATCAGGCGACCTATTACTCTTAAGGCTCCTACAGGCAGCGTGGTGCAACAAGGCCATACCAAAGGATTGGGAGATTGCCATCATAACACCGATTTTCAGAAAGGGTGACAATCGACAATGTGGAAACCATAGAGGCATATCCTTTCTCACTGTCCCTGGTAAAATCTACTCTAGAATCCTAGAGCAGAGACTCCGACGCCTAGCTGAGTCACAATTGGATGAAGTTCAGTGCGGATTCCGAGCAAACCGAAGTACTCAAGACCTAATCTTCACACTCAGACAGCTGAGTGAAAAGGCCCTTGAGTATAAGAGTGAGATCCATCTTTGTTTCATAGATATGGAAAAGGCGTTTGACAGGGTCCTCTAGAGCAAACTTTGGGACTGTTTGGCAAGGAAGAACATTCCAGCACCTCTGATTCATGCTACACAGAGCTTCTACAAGTCGTGCAGAAATTATGTGAGGACAGCAAACCATAAGTCAGAAGAGTTCAGGACCAGCACTGGTGTAAGACAAGGTGATATCCTGTCACCTTATCTTTTCATTCTCCTCATGTACGATGTCATCAAGGCATGTAAGGAGAGAACAAGAAAGTATTCAGTGGGGTACTGGAAGATGAGACAGGTCTGTATTTCAGAACTGGCATTTGCTGATGATGTTGCCGTGATTGCTAAATCAGAGGCACATCGCCAATCCAATCCAACCTGCAAGGCTGGAAGGAAGAGCTGGAGAAGAGAGGGATGGTCATAAGCAGCTCTAAAACATATCACGAGAAGAAAGAAGACATCAGATTAAGCTGGGAGAACAGGCCCTGGAGCAGGTCGACCACTTTAAATACCTCGGAGCTATTATAGACCGAAAGGGAGGCATCAAAGAAGAGTTGGGCACTCGAAAAACAGCAGCTGGGAGACTTTTTCAGGCCGTAAATCGAGGATTCCTCAGCAAGAGAGAGGTTGGTAAGAAAACGAAGATGGCTGTATACCGCTCCACCTATGTCCCAGTCTTGACATATGGATGCGAGTCATGGGCAATGACTACAACCCACAAAAGCCAGATCCAAACTTCAGTAATGAGGTATCTGAGGAAGGTGGTCTAAGTAACCAGAAGAGACATGGTCCACAACCAGACGATACGTCAAGGCCTAAAATCCCACACCCTGCAGACCCAAGTAGAACAGCCCCAACTAAGATGGTTTGGCTATGTCTGCAGAATGGGAGAAGATCGGCTACCACGACAAGGATGGGAAACAAAGAGCCAGGGATCCAGACCCCCCAGTACGACCCAGAGGACAACATTAGACAATCTTTGAAGGACCGAGGACTAGAATGGAACCAGGCCAGAAGGAAGACAGCCGATAGGATAGTCTGGCGCTCTCTCTCTCTTCCAAACCTCTACACCTCACGGTAGAAGGGGAAAGACTAAGTAAGCAAGTATCTTTAAAGCAGAAGTATAGCCAGACACATAAACTGACTGCTTGACATATTGATTAATATACATGTAACTAGAAAGTCAAATGATCGCAACCGATCGATCGCGTTATACCGATAGGTATAAGGATGATTTGGTAAATCTCTAAGTGGCGAAAGGGGAAATAAACCAAAAAATTTAGCTAGACCCTCTCCCGCCGGCATTTAAAAGCACCCCCCTCCCCAGAGTTAAAAGTTCACAGTGGAAACTCTCTAGATAGCTAACTAAGGCTCACTTTATTCATGAACTGCATAAAATAGGAACTAGATGTTTTCTTGATAGTGGGTGTTTGTCACTGGATTTACTCCCATTGCTCTGCAGTGATGGTCCAACAGTGGACAAAATTCAGTGTATCTGCTGAGGGTCTTCAAAGGTGTCTACCTTTTGCTCAAGATTACTCTTGGCAGACATGTTAATTGAAGAATGGTGCTTCAGTTCTAGGGAGCCTCATAGGAAATGAAGAAATCGTACTACAGATGATAGGATTCAGGCCGTGTAAACTTCATATCTTCCCAGACCTTCTATGAGTAAGGATTTTGCTCGTTCTGATGAGCCCCCAACTGATTTGACTCAATGAAATATTACTGTAAAAGCTCTGTTATAAGTATTTAAATGACTGGGACATACGGGTGCAGTTCACTTAAAATGACTAAATCAACTATAAATTTGCATATTTACAGCAAAATGTAATAGTCAGTTATCTTTAACAACTGTAAAATAAATAAGAGTGGGGTGAATTAGATAGAGTCTTTAAAATTTCATCACAGGGGATGATCTAGATAGTATAAGGAATTTTTTTGATTAGAGTTCACTTGACAGCTTTAAGTGGGTACTTAGCTGCCAGTAAGATGTCGTTTGGTTTCTGCTCCAGGCGACGCTTGTTCTTTGCAGGTTCTGAACTTGTTCACTCTCGTCACTGGTCAAGTCTGGTGGCAGCAACACGTCCCTCGCTGTATCGTGGAGTAATTGCGAAGATGATCCAGCGTCTGTTAAGACCCGTCTGCTGTAGGTGTCTAGCTTTGACTGAAGGCCATTTATACCTCTCACTCGTTCCACAGATAGCACCGCCTATTGGTACCATCGACTAGTATCATGAAATAAAGGAGAGAAAAAATACCTTCCTGAGTATTATTAATGTTAATCCCAGTAAGCGGAAAACATCCATTGCATTTATATTGAACATGTTTACATTTACATATGCACTGGTTGAAAAGGTTAATATAATAAGTATGTACATCAGTTATATCGTCATCCACTCCCTGCTCCATAAGGAACTTGAGACTACCTCTGCTTTTGGTTCTCTATGAGAAACCCGCATAAAGCAGTCACCAGCTCTTGCAGTGGTGGTTCATGAGACCATCATTCTATATGTTGAGATTGCCAGCCTCGTAGGACTTGGATATCCACTAACAATGTCCACATGTTAATAATGCAACACATAGAATTATAAAATGTACAACTGACCCCAAAATATCTTTGGGAATACAGATTTCTGGCTCAGAGAAATGGTTTCGGGAACTTGATTAAGATGCCTCTTATACGTGATCTGTGGTGTTACTTTACAATAACTCCCATTATGACTTAGTGTTCAGGTCCCTAGGATTCCGGGCTTTCCGTATTAATAAATGTAGACTTGTCGTTGTGTAAATCCACAAGAAGCTCAGACATGTTGTCCGGTCCTTTAAAATGGAATCCTGAACCTATTCCTTACCCTTCCTTGTCTGGCTGTCTTCTTGACGAGTTGAATTTCACACTGCCATAAACTCAAAAGGCTCTAAATTATAAGGCAACATTCATATTAGAAGGCCACATTCGGCCTGTATCCAGATTGCAACTATATGGCAATGCTCCAATCAGAAATGTTGTATTTTTACATCTCAAATGCCAAGCCAATAGCATGCAATTTGCGTATATTTTAATGGGGTACATTCCCCCTACCTCTCACGGAAAATTCCTGCGAGACACCCGCAAAAAATGTATTGTTTACAAATCACCTCTCCATAAATGGTATGTCAGCTTCCGTCTATTATCGATCAGGTTTACACTCATGACTTCATAATCTATCACAGGTAATCTTTTTCAAGATGTATAATTATTTTCCGACAAGTCTTGTCCGGAGATGGTTATATCGTTTACACGGTCTAGCCCACAATCAACAAACTGATCAGACATAACTATACTGTTCAAAAAAAGAAACGCATAGCTACTGAAGGCACACATATAGCCATAATTTTGACATTAAATAACTTTTTTAATTTAATGAGTTAGTTGTTCAAATTGCACACAAGAATACCTTAGGGTTCAACCAATCAATTGACAGTTGTTTTGCATCTGGGTCACGAGAATTTTTTGGCGTACGGGCTTTCCCGTTAGTATGGTGTGTGGCCTCCTCTTGCATCGATCAGCGACTGGCATCTCCTGGGCATGGATGCGATCAGACGTCTGATGTGGGCCTCTGGGATGTCTGCCCACTCTTCCTGGAGTGCCTGAAACAGATCACGACGATTGGCTGGAGCAACGTCTCGGCGACAAACACGTCTATGCAGCTCATCCCACAGGTGCTCAATCGGACTCATGTCTGGAGACAGGGATGGCCAGGGAAAAGTGAGAATGTTGTTGGCAGTCAGGAACTGCGTGGTCAACCATGCATAATGGGGTCTGGCGTTGTCCTGTTGAAACACAGACCTTTGGGCAGCCAAAAGTGGAAGGACATGGGGTCGAAGAATTTCATTGACGTATCGTTGTGTTTTCAAGCCTCCTTCAATGTGCACCAATCGACTCCTTCCGTTGTAACTGATCATTCCCCACACCATTGCACCTCCACCACCGTGCGGCGGAGCTTCATCAACGAAATTTTGGGCAAAACGTTCATTTCGCCTACGGTAGACCCTACGCCATCTATCATGACGCTGCAACAAAAAGAAAGATTCGTCACTAAACCAGACACGTCTCCATTGATTGTCAGCTGCCCAGGGACGATGCTGGTTGGCCCAAAGAAGTCGATTTTGGCGATAGCGGCGCGTAAGGACAGGTCCTCGGTGAGGTCGTTGTGCCCGAAGTCCAGCGTCATGCAGTCTATTCCGGACAGTTTGTTCAGACACATGACGTCCTGCAGGCAATGACTGGGCAGTTGAGGAAGCTGTTGTAAACCTGTCTCTGAGGTGACGAAGCCGAATAAAGCGATCCTCCGCTGTTGTTGTCACTCTGGGTCGTCCACTGCGATGACGGTCTTCAACTGAGCCAGTGGCTTGGAACCGGTGCCAAAGTCGACTGATGGTACTCTGATGCACGTTTAGATGCCTGGTAACCTGACTTTGACTTTCGCCTGCATGCAGTCGGCCAATAACAATGTTCCTTAAATTTATCGATAGAGACGCCATAAATGTCTGCTTAAAAATGAACTGAATTTTTGTGTGTAGCGTTATCCTTTTATAGGGTTTCAGTTGCGTAGTCAGTGAATAGTGTTCACCCAAAATGTTGTTGCTTTCACGTGTGCGCAACATGAGCGTGGTCAAAAATTGCATCATAAACACTATTGACCACTGCGCTGTAACAATTACAAAAACCAACGCAATTCAGGTCAACACGTGCATATGACACTGTAAAGAACATTTGAGGCTGGTTTTTATATACCCTAGCACCAAATTTTACTTACAAACTCATAAAAACACGCCCTCAGATAGCTATGCGTTTCTTTTTTTGAACAGTATATTATCAAGTGATAAGATAATCGACTGTGGTCACCCCAAGGTTGTTTACTTCTTAATCGAGCGCGCCCATGCACTGTCTGGTAGGAAATGTGTTACAACATTTCACTCCACAGATTCAGGTGTCAATATGGGTTCAAACGAAATTCACTGAATACCTTAATCAGCAAAAGATGGTCGCTGAAATCCCGATATGACAAGAATTGAAAGAACGGAGTGTAAACAATAATTAAGTACAGAAAATGAGACGTGGAGCAATAATGTCGGCCATAAACATGAATGACACGAAAAGAGAACGGTCAATTCTGTAACAGTGTTAAGATTCGTAAAATATCATTTAGTTTGAATTTTTCACTTTTTTATCGATGGAACTTTAGGAAGCAGACCACCCAGCAGAGATAAAACTTACATATAAGTTGTACTTACTCGAAATTCCATATAACTATGAAACCTAAAAACATACATTATTAATCAAGTAGATCTTTAGAAAGCTCAGCGTTTATAAAGTAGATCAACATAGCCCCTGGGTTACCTACCGCTGATTTAAAGTATGTAAAAAAATGTTTTACAGGAATATTGTTGGCGTAAATTCTGTCTGGTACGAGATCTTCGTTTTCTTCCATGCATGACTGAGTCTTGGGAGACAAGAACAACTGTTTAAAATGGTGAAGTCTTTGAAGGAATTTCTACACAGAAAGTGATTTTAAACATCATCATCGCCATCATCATCTTCCTCCTCATCATCATCGTCATTATTCTTTAATTCCGAAGTAAGTAGCATAAGCCTTCACCAAACGTTTGCCACGTCTTCGTGTTCCACGTCATCAGTTGAAGGTCTTACCATGTCTTCCTCATTTCATCCTAGAAAACAAGATGAGTCAGCAACCCAGACTTCATTCAGCCTTCTCTGGGTTATCCCATAAGCCTCCATACCAGAAGGAACCTCTTCTGTCTTGAATGGCTGAGTTGAATTATTTTTTTTAGTGTGTTTATTCATATTATTTGTGAAGTTGTTTTAAATTTTCTGAATGATGAAGTAGCCAGCACTATGCCCAGTCCTCCTTAATCTTCTTTTACGACTTTCATGGTGGTTTGCAGTGTTACTATTTTTTACTTCCCCTTTGAGTCCTGGTAACTCATGGGTGACCTCTCATCACATATCTTCGCTTTGTTTAACATCTCGTTTCGGCTACGAGATAGAAGGGAGAGGTCGTTAGCACAATCTTTGTCAGAGTCCAGTACAATCCATTTCTGTTGGCAGCTTATTTTTGTTCTCATACTCCAATATGTAGATAGTAAGAAGAGAAATGACGATAAGAGGTATCCCTGCCGCACTCCATTTCTTATCTCGACGGTTTCTGAAAAGTTGGGCTTTCATGACGGATTCTTCATTTCATGTCCTCGTATGTTTTCTTTATTAAGTTAATGAATATTCGCGGAACACGAAAGTACCTCATCAGTTTTCCAAGTTATTATCTGTCGTAACTGTCGAATGCCTTTTTATAGTCTACAAGCCCAACGTGAAGTGGTGAATTCAATCCCAAGTTATGTGCTAATTTTTCGACTTCCTACCCGCAACAGGACCTCCTGGATGCACCCTCGCTCAAAGCATTGGCACCTAATTGACTATGTAATTGTTAGGAAGAAGGACAGGCAAGATGTCCGGGTGACCAAGTCCATGTGTAGTGCCGAATGCTGGACTGATCATCGCCTCATTGTATCTAAACTTAAAGTTCGTATCCAACCAGCCAGGCGCCCTCAGGGGAAGAAAACTCAAAAGAGGCTAGATGTCACCAAACTAAAGAAGACAACAATCAAACAGTCATTTACTGACACCTTAGAAGACCGTCTCAAATCTATCTCGCTAGACGGCCAAAGTGTGGAAACAAATTGGGCAGCCCTAAGTGAGCAGATCTACAACACTGCTACAGAGGTCCTGGGTCCTTCCATCAAGAAACAAAATGACTGGTTTGATGAGAACTCAGATGATATAAAGCAGATGTTGGCTGAGAAACACCATCTCCATAAAGCATATTTAAATGATCCAAAATCTACATCCAAGAAAGACGCTTTAAACAACATGCGTAGAATCGTCCAACATAAACTACGCCAGATGCGGGATTCATGGCTGAGTAATAAAGCAGATGAGATCCAAGGCTTTGCTGACAGCCATGACTTGAAAAAAACTTTTACCTTGCACTCAAAGCGGTCTATGGTCCAACATCATCAGGATCATTTCCCCTCCTTAATGCAGATGGAAAAACACTAATTACAGACAAGGAAAAAAATTCTCCAACGCTGGGCTGAACATTTTAATAATATCTTGAACCAGCCATCATCTATTAACGACGAAGCCATCATCCGCCTGCCCCAAATTCCTATAAATGAAGCATTAGATGATGTACCAACTCTGGAGGAAACTAAAAAAGCGATTCGTCAACTGTCTAGTGGAAAGGCCCCTGGCTCCGATTCAATTCCTGTTGAGGTTTATAAAGATGGCGGTGCAGTTCTGATAGAGAAACTTCATATGATCTTCCAGCAAATGTGGCAGAGTGAAACCATCCCACACGATCTCAAAGATGCCTCAATTATACATCTATATAAACGTAAAGGTAATCGCCAAGACTGCAACAATCATCGAGGCATCTCTCTTTTATCAATCGCTGGGAAGATATTCGCCAGAATCCTTTTGAATCGCCTTACGGCTCATCTTGACAAAGGTCTTTTACCTGAAAGTCAGTGTGGATTCTGGAAAGAACGTGGAACCACAGATATGGTGTTCGCTGCAAGACAGCTACAAGAAAAATGCCAAGAACAGCACTGTGACCTGTACACAGCTTTCATCGACTTGACAAAGGCGTTCGACACGGTCAGTAGAGAGGGTCTATGGAAGATCATGGCAAAATACGGCTGCCCAAAGAAATTTATCACAATAGTGCAGCAACTGCATGATGGAATGCAGGCTAGAGTTCAGGAAAACGGTGAGCTATCAGAGCCTTTCCCCGTCTCAAATGGAGTTAAACAAGGGTGCGTACTTGCACCGACTCTGTTCAGTATCATGTTTTCTGCTATGCTGACTGATGCTTTTAGAGACGGGGACACAGGAATCGACATTAGTTATCGTATTGATGGAAAATTGTTTAACCTTAGGAGGCTTCAAGCAAAAACCAAGGTCAAATCACACACCATCAGAGATCTTCTGTTTGCTGATGATTGTGCCCTCAATTCCTTCTCAGAGGCTGATCTGCAGCATAGTGTGGATAGATTCTCCGAAGCCTGCGCCAACTTTGGGCTTACCATCAACACGAAGAAAACAGAAATCATGTACCAACCAGCTCCTGGCACAGTTTATACTGAGCCAGTCATCAAGGTTAATGGTGAGAAACTGAATGTTGTGAACAGATTCACATACCTTGGTAGCACACTAGCCCAGAACATTGTCATTGATGATGAGGTGAACACCAGGATCTCCAAAGCCAGCAGCACATTTGGCAGACTATACACCAACGTTTGGCATCGAAGTGGCATTAGTCTACAGACAAAGCTGAAGGTATACAGAGCTGCGGTGCTTCCAGTGCTGCTATATGCATGTGAAACATGGACTGTATACAGGCGCCACGTAAAGAAGCTAAACCACTTCCATACAGTCTGTCTCAGGAAGATAATGAACATCAAATGGCAAGACAAGATCCCGGATACCGCCGTTCTTGACAGAGCTGGTATCCCTAGTATTGATACTATTCTGATGCAGTCCCAAATTCGCTGGGCAGGTCATGTAGTCCGCATGCCAGACCATCGACTGCCAAAGATACTCTTTTATGGTGAGATGCAGAAGGGTAAACGCTCCCATGGTGGCCAAAAGAAGCGCTTCAAAGACACGTTAAAGACGTCATTGAAAACCTTTGACATAAACCCAGACACATGGGAAGTTGCTGCGCAAGACCGAACTGCTTGGCGCACATCTCTTCGTAAAGGTGCAGCAGCATGCGAATCATCCAGAAGAGCAGCAGCAGAACAGCGGAGACAAGCTAGAAAGGACCGTGAAATAAAACCTTCACATGAAGCAAACATTCCCTGCCCACACTGTCCAAGATCTTTCCAGGCCCGCATCGGGCTCTTCAGTCACCTTCGTACCCATAGACTAACCTAACATATTCTTAAATAATTGGATGAACAGAGTGGTCTTCATCACCCGTGATGGACGAACAACCATGTGCTAATGACATACACAGTGTCGCTGTCTGGTGTTTACAGGATATGTTTTGTTGAAATCCTGCTTCACCTTTTCTCAGTTGTTTGTTTCTCTAGGATGGTACTGTTTCATATTTTCTCTGGCACTGAGAGTAGAATTGTTCTTCTGTAATGTGTGAACTCTTGCATATCTTTATTGTTTGACCACTTGGCCAGATTTCCTCCCTTCCAGTTTGCTGGTATTTCTTCTCTCACCCAGACTTTACCAAGCAGTGTGTGTAAAGTCTCTGTAGAGGTGTTAGTGTCTGCTGGAATGCCATTTAGAGTGTTTCTAGACCAGTAGATTTCCCATCTCTCAGAAGCTGTTTGGCCTTCTTAACTTCGTGCTCATTAAAAAAAAAAAGTTAACATGTAACTCATTTTCTGCTGGCTGGATATATGGAGAGGAGGATCTCGTGCAGATCTGTTTAGATCCTCAAAATGTTCTGCTCACTCCTTCATCTGACAGTTTTTATGTTGTCAAGTAATTTTCCATTCTTGCTCTTGATAAAGATATACTTAGATATTTCCCTATTTACTTCTTTAAATAGCTGTATTTATCTTTTGTAAATCTTTTGGTTGCAGCGTTCTGTTTTTTTTTGTGTTTTTTGACAACTCTTCAATTTTATGTCCTTTTGTCTTTTCTGAAGCATTCTTTTACTTCTTTATTTGCTTCTATGAGTATTTCGTGATGGTACAAAACTCTGAAACTTGTGTTTTCGCTTCTGCTTACACATGAGGTTTTTTTTTTTCTTCTATCTTGCTGGTCTTTTCTGTTGATATTCATGACTTGTGATGATCTGCCTTGTTTCTCATGACCTTCTCCATAAGTCACAATTCATAAGTATTTGATCCGTTGCCAGCGGAGCGTTTTATATTTGTATCATGTGATAATTGTTGAAGCATCTGTTGCTTGTTTTGTGTGGACACTGTGACAGTAACTTTTTCGTCTTTGTTTTTATTTGTTATTGAAAATTCAGTTAAAGTGTTATTTGTAACTCTGCGCTGTTATGGATGTTCTCTTGAATGATCTAAAGTTCTTGTATAAGATCAGTCTATGTTTTTTTCCTCACTATTCTGGTGATATTCACGCTGCTTTACATATTCTTTTAAGTGGAAAATCCCCTCTCCACCCCCCCCCTTTTCACCCCCCAATAGCAAGTTAATTTGAAGCACAGAAATCTGATGTACATTTCTTCTTTCACAGATTCTTCTTTGTCACTAGCTGGCTCATAACAAGGATTGATATTCATCCTTATTTTCCTTGTGATGGTTTTGAATTTTTCTAATATAAATCATTGCTTTCCATTGTATATATATATATATATATATATATATATATATATATATATATATATATATATATATATATATATATATATATATATATATATATATATATATATATATATATATATATATATATATATATATATATATATATATATATATATATACCTTCGGCGAGCCTTCTTTGCCAGCAATAGTGTTCCACATTCAATATCAAATGTTCTTTCTTTCTCATATCTTGAGGATAACATTATCTCTTCCGTGTTCATTTTCAACTTTTCTGTTCTTATACTCGTACATTGTGTATCGCACTGTCACAGGACGACAATTTTCTAAAGCATTTCTGCTGCCACCTGTGCGGTTTTTCCTTATTTGCTTAGTCTTCGAATATTCCATGTGCTCAATCTGGAAGTTCTTCGAGGTTAAATAAGGTGAGTCAGCAGTTCGATTTTCTCCGTACTGCATCATTATCTTCACTGTTGGAGGGCCTTCTCTGAACACGCCCGGCTGAGCTAAATTACTTGAATTTTTTGGATTGAGTGACTTGTTCATGTTTATGACTGAGGTTTTTATAAGGTTTTACAGAATACTGGGAGGACAACATTAGACAATCTTTGAAGGACCGAGGACTAGAATGGAACCAGGCCAGGAAGAAGACAGCTGATAGAATGGTCTGGCGCTCTCTCTTCCAAACCTCTACACCTCACGGTAGAAGGGGAACGACTAAGTAAGTAAGTAAGTTTACAGAATACCGAAGCCAGACTCATGCCAAAACCTCACTAATCATCTTTTACGACATGTGTGGTAGGTTAAAGTGTTACTATTTTTCGCTACTTTACGAGCCCAGATAACAAATAGGTTAAGGCAGTCCCGTAGCATAAATTGCAGTAGGGGAATGAAGTGTTAAAGACTTCATCACACTAGGTCCAATTTGTTATGAGGTGCGGGGTGACCGATTCCCTTTCTCGCTGCCTTTGCTTGCCCTAACTCAAGATCAGAGTCTAATTAGCACAGTTTCAACTTACAGTCGCGAAATTTTATAACACAGCTGCAGCTCTAACACGTTACTCCAGTGCATCGCATACACTGTAATATCATTATGTTCCTATTCGTTCCCATGAATCACGGAGCGACCACTGTAGTTAGCGCCCTTGCAGGAAGTATACATAAAGCACCCACATGCTTTTGGGGTGATAGTCTCTGTAGCTGTAGCTATATGATTTACGTGATGAGGTTGCCAGCGCCCCCCCCCCCCCATGCACTACCTTATATTAGTCGCGTTGTACGAGATGCATGATACAGTGGCGTCACTACGGTCTATACAGTGGCGTCACTACGGTCTATACAGTGGCGTCACTACGGTCTATACAGTGGCGTCACTACGGTCTATACAGTGGCATCACTATGGTCTATACAGTGGCGTCACTACGGTCGATACAGTGGCGTCACTAGGTCTATACAGTGGCGTTACTAGGGTCTATAAAATATTTTAAAAGATGTTATTGGCGGCGCTGAAAAAGTTTTGTCTCTGTCAGGGCTGTAGAGTCGGAGTCGTGGATTCGGTCGTGTTTTTTTTAAGTGTAGTCGGAGTCGGTAAAAAATGAGCGGACTCCGAATCCTATTCCATATGACTAGTAAAAAAACTGTAATCGGCGGCCAGACCTTTAAACTTTTAGAAGTCGGAGTCATAACATTTTTTGACCGACTCCACATCATTGGTTTCTGCGCTTGTCGAGAACTGATATAGACATATGTTTGCACCACAGTACATCGAGATAAAGTTCTTTTAAAGGAGTCTTTTCGAGTTTCTATTTGGTTGTTTTGAGCGTCCGATTGGCAGAGTGGTAAGAGCGCTGGTCTCTTGCGGCAAAGGTTAAGGGTTTTTGTTTTCTTCGTACACTCTCGGACAGTCTACTTGAGTATTTTCAAAGAAACCAGTGGTCAGCTTGAGGCTGTTGGCATCTTCATAGAGTTTATCCAGGAATAGTACTGGTGACGGCCATATGTGCTTTCACTGTTCCTCGTATGTTGGGCACCTTTGAAGTAGATGTTCAGCATTAATTTTATCTGTGCCATATTTACACTCATCGGTTGTTCCTATCTTTAGCTTGTTGAATAGTGTCGCGAACTGTTTTGAGGAGATAGGGCAGCTTGGATGGAATGGAAGAATAAAGATAATAATTTCTTATTGATAGCTTCCGAGTTTGAAGAAACTGCCTCTCTTCGGGAAATAGTGTACTAGAAATTTACTTAAAAGAGAATTCTAGTACCTAAACAGGATATTTTCTGGACGATAAATTCTTCCTCAGGAATCCTACAAAAGGACTGTGTAAAGCACATAAAGTTGAGAAAGAGATTTGGTGTCCAGCCACATTTAAAATATCCCGACCCAATAGAAATTAATTGAATTATGGCTGAGCCCCCAGGGTGTAGATTTATATTTAAAACAAAATACAACCCAAATAAAGTTAACAAAAGAAAATAACAACAGACTCTGTTATGTAAAGTTGAATAAAAGGGTATAGAATCTCACATTTCTTATTATACATATAAATATGAAAAAAGTTTAGCTCTACTGTTTATAAAAAAAACAACTAGTGTTGTCATCATATGGACAGTAGATCTCTTCTATGGTAGTTTTGCTGGTAGGTGTTAATACTCATCTCCTCAAGGACTGTAGTAGCTGCGGAGATGATTTGTGTTCGGACTCTCTTGGTTTGGTCTGCTCCAGCACTTTGGTCTCATAACAGTTAATGGGTTCAGAGGGTGTCAGAGTTTGCTTCCCTGGACTCAGTGCACATCACAGATAAGGATGGGGTAAGTCACCTCTGCTGAATACCTCTCCTGTTTATGGGATGTGTGGTATGGTTACTGGGTGATAGGATATGGTTGGGTATGATAACCTATTTGATAGGGTATGGTGGGTAAGGGTAATCTTTGGTACCATAGACTCGTACCCTGGTTTGTACCCTGGACCTGGTTTAGGTATCTGGTAACCGCAACCTGGTTTAGTACCGTGTAACCGCAACCTGGTTTAGTATCTGGTAACCACAACTTGGGCTTGTATGTTGTAACTGCAACCTGGGTTTTTTACTTTGTAACCGCAACCTGGGTAGACTGGAAACAATTGAAATCCCATTAGTGGTTTCAAGAGCAGTCATCTCCTAAGTCTGATGGCCGGTAAGCGTCCATCAGAAAGTAAATTAACACAATGATAACTATCATTCAGTTACAATGTGTGATCTATTATCTAGGGAATACTCCTTCTTAACTGACATTATAGCGTATCTTGAGTTCTCAGTCTCTATCTGGCTGTCTGCTTATTTACAGCAGTAGTTTTCCCCATGTAGGCAATGAGTTTCACAAAGTGTGAGGTAGGGGCTGGGGTCATCAAATGGTTGAGAACCACTGGTTCACCTAGTGCCCATAGAGCAGTATTTTAATTCTGGGGTCACTGTCAACAATGGTTTGAGAACCACCGGGTAATAGTTTCCTATGCTGCTTTAACTTGGTGGGGTGTCATTGCTGCCAAGGTCTGAGAACCAATGATTTACATTCTTGCTTACTCGAGCAGTAAATCATTTGGAGGGTAGTCATGGTCTCAAGGCTTAAGAACTGCTGACTTACATTTTGTCAGTCAAGTGGTAAATTCATTAAATAGCTAAATAGTTGCAAGCATTCTTAAAGTCCTGGTTCCTGTAGCAAATAACAGGGACCGCAAGATGCAGCAATAGTGAAAGCAGTCAGCGACCCATAGCTTGACTGCTTGCATCAGGACCAGCGAAACAGAGCTGGTCAAGACCGCACTCCACCTCCACGTGGTGGTCCTGGAAACAGTCTGCAGCAGTGCAGTCTGGCTGAGCGAGTGCGGATCGAAATGGGAAGGCAAACCCGGTCCCTAAAAAATGCCGTGCAGAAGTCGGATGTGTCGACCGAAAGGTGCACATATCACAGCTTAGGCGCAAACAGACACAACGCAACCACCGTCCTTTTCAGGGCGAACGAGGAAGAAGAAGGAAGAAGAAGAAGAAGTAGCAAATAACATTCATATACTGATAATACAATAGTTCTTCAATCATACATAAAATAGTTCTTCAATCATACAACATGGTATATGCATAGGTTTGCATTAAATACATGTAAAGAACCTTCCATAATGAAAAACACATTAATATCCCTTATGTGACAAAGTGAGAAGTGATTGAGAACACTGTTATCAATTTTGTAGTCTTGACAGAGAACACAGAAGCCTTATAAGAAATATAAAATAGAAGGACCACTAATACACTTCTGTTTTGCTTGGGTCAATATGCAAATCTCAAAGTAACAACAATAATATAGCCCTGTCTTATTTCAGCCAGGCTGTGAAATAAAGATCAGTGGTTAATTAGGTCTATGACTTCAGCAACTCATACATTAGTTTGATGGATCTGTAAAGATGCAAATAACCATTATTGTCACTGAAAATGGAAATGCATTTAAACTTTAACAAAAATTTACTGCAATAGCAAGCTGTTGATAAACATATGATTATTCATGTTATAAAATCAGCAGTATTAGTTAGATCTACTTACTTCGCTCAACTGAATTCACTACGAATATTTCGCAACAGTAATGCCCACTCTAGGGCCCATAAACTCACGTCTGCTTCGAACGATGGTTAGTGGTCTAATGCTTAAAATTCCTTCCAAAATTCCAGCTCTATTTTTGGGTCGATCTCTTGGGTGGCATTGTTGCCAATTTCTATTTTGGTCCCAGGGGTATCAAGTTAACTTCATTAAACTCGCCCTAGTATCCACTGTGTACGTGTTTGCAGCGGCAGGCAGGGTTTCTGCCCCTTTCTTGATTTACGTATGTCCTGTTCGTGACATCCGGTCATTTCGTAGGATTGATTTTCACCTTTTCAAGTGGAAAGACTTCGGCTGACCAAGGGAATAATTTATTACCTTTTGGCCGTGTGAATCCTGAGGCTAGCGAATACTGTGAAATCTAAAACTAGAGAGAGACTTTTGGTTTCTTGTCAAATGATAGGAGAAATTTGTAGAGGGATAAAATAATAGACAGAAGAAAAATTCGGGGAGAGTCGTTTCACGACATAAGCCCCCTTTTGAAAGTTCGGCCAACGGCCAACTAAGTTCGAGCCGACTCTTCTCTTATGTCAGACACTACATTCATGTATCGTGTCCTCCGTTCCTTCACTCCAAATATTTCCTCTGTCGACGGTATGACTGTAATCCACACATGGCTATCCGTTTGCTCTTCAATAAGTAGTTGAGATGGGTTGAGCAAGCCTGCTCGCATGATAATCTCACTGTTCTTTTCCTCCTTATGGATCCTCCATTGAAGCTTGCCTCCTGGCAAAGAGCTTGCCCTAAAGCCTACACTCTGCTTACAATTGGATCTATAGCAAATAGTTTTGCGTGATGGGGTTGCCAACCTCATATTAGTCATAGTACTTGACCTGCCTAAGGACACATACCTATCTCCCCAGGTATGAGAGCGTGTATGATCTTCTATCCCGGTTTCTCCAGTGACAGAGAAAGATAAGTCTATCATTTGTTCCTGCCCACCAGGTACCAAAGAAATTTGGACCAGCTTCACCTTCTGATCCCAGAGAGTGGGTGAGGTTATCGGAACTGAGTGAAGACTAAGTGCTTGAGGGTCATGTTCCTCTTTAGCCGTTAGTCCTGTGTTAAAGGAAGATATTCCTGAAACATATTTCATCCCACCAGGTACCAAGGAAATTTGGACCCGCTTCACTTTCTGATCCCAGAGAGTGTGTGAGGTTATCGGAACTGAGTGAAGTCTTAGTGCTTGAGGGTCCTGTTCCTCTACAGCCGCTTCTCCCATGTTAAAGGAAGATATTTCTGAAACATGTTTCATCCCACCAGGTACCAAGAAACTCTGACCCGGCTTCACTTTCTGCATGCAGGGAGTGGGTGAGACTATCAAAACTTGTTCAGAATTAAGTGCACTGGGGTGGTCAACCCCTTTGCACTCTTCCAACTTTTCAGTGAAAATATTGGAAGATGAGTTAGGCATTGGAGTCTCCATAGCCTGTTCAGTCACGCCGTCTCTGGATCGTGCTGAGCCTCCTAAGATGATATATTTCCCTCCTTGAGGTATGGGGTAAATTCGTTCATCTAATATTGCGGCCTTTACTTTGCCGTTTACAAAGTTCGACCTAACTTCTACATAAGCTAAAGGCAAAATCATCCTTCTGTTGTTTATCATGGGTGCTGTTACCTCAACATCCTTTTCGGTGACTTGATCAAGGTCGATGACAGAGGCTGAGACAAGGGCATCACACCCAAGACCTTGATAATACAAACAGGTGATTTCTTCTCCATTTACTGTGGCAGTCTCCACATTTTGAGAATCCCTGTATCCACTCCGGGCCTTCGTCAAGTTCCAATCCATGGTAGGGACCTTAGCTTTGTATGAAGTCTGTGGGTTTGGGTCTCGGCGCCTACAGTCTAACTGATGTAGGGTGGCCGACAGGTGATGTTCAAGAACATCCCTTCTTTTCCCATAGGGTTGCGTAATCCTTTTCTGTTGAGTGATCCTATTTGGTTGAGCGATCCTATTTACCAGGTTGTTGGTGCAGCTGTTGTTGGTATGCCTGTTGTGAGTTTCTGCTGAGGATGAGGAAGGTCTCTTCAGATTATCAGCACTCTTGTGCTTAATCTTATTTTCAGGATAGTCTAGATGTCTCCGTTTGGATATCCATACCTCTGCTCTGTCTGAGCCTGAATTCTGAGACATAGACTTGGCTTCATGTGGTGCAGTTATATTTACCACTGAAGATGGTGATGCAACTGGCAAAGGAGTGGCATGATGAGTATTCCTAGATTCCAGTTTATCCCTGGATTCCATTTTTGTAGGTTGAAACTGAGTTTCCATTTCTTCCTTACACTGGAGGGAATTTTCTTGTCTTTGACTCTCATGTTCCACATTCTCTTCCTTGCATTTTGCTCTCCCTTCCTTCCTTTTCGCTTCTCTCACCCTGTATTTTTCCATCCTTTGTGAAACAAAAGTATCCAGTTCTTCTCCGGAGAGTTCACACTCAATGGCTAACTCTGTCCAGAATGTTCTCCACTCATTCAACTCTACAGATTCTTCCATTATATCAGTAGTGGTTCGTTGAGCGAGTATGAGATCTCTAACTCACAAACATTAATTAAGGCAAAAATACTTTCTACAGTCTTAACTATACTAAAGTATTACAAAACCATATATTATATCAAACCAGCCTTATATAACCATCAAATTAAAATTTAGTTAACAATAGGTAACTAATTACCAGCAGTACCACCAAGAAGAGTTCTCATAACACAACTTAAAATCTGTGTTTCTTGCAAAAAAATTTATATGTATTTAAGTCTAGGGTAATTTATATGTCCCCTCTTTAAACTAATTCAAGACCTGGACACCAATAAGTGACAAGTACCTACAGCAGTAGTGGTCTAGGAAAGATAAAGAATTTTCATATCTTAGACAAGTGTCTAAATATGAAATAAGAGTTTATCCCTGACACGAGCGTCCCACTTGTCGCGAACTGTTTTGAGGAAATAGGGCAGCTTGGATGGAATGGAAGAATAAAGATAATAATTTCTTATTGATAGCTTCCGAGTTTGAAGAAAGTTGAGAAAGAGATTTGGTATCCAGCCACATTTAAAATATCCCACCCAATAGAAATTAATTGAATTATGGCTGAGCCCCCAGGGTGTAGATTTATATTTAAAACAAAATACAACCCAAATAAAGTTAACAAAAGAAAATAACAACAGACTCTGTTATGTAAAGTTGAATAAAAGGGTATAGAATCTCACATTTCTTATTATACATATAAATATGAAAAAAGTTTAGCTCTACTGTTTATAAACAAACAACTAGTGTTGTCATCATATGGACAGTAGATCTCTTCTATGGTAGTTTTGCTGGTAGGTGTTAATACTCATCTCCTCAAGGACTGTAGTAGCTGCGGAAATGATTTGTGTTCGGACTCTCTTGGTTTGGTCTGCTCCAGCACTTTGGTCTCATAACAGTTAATGGGTTCAGAGGGTGTCAGAGTTTGCTTCCCTGGACTCAGTGCACATCACAGATAAGGATGGGGTAAGTCACCTCTGCTGAATACCTCTTCTGTTTATGGGATGTGTGGTATGGTTACTGGGTGATAGGATATGGTTGGGTATGATAACCTATTTGATAGGGTATGGTGGGTAAGGGTAATCTTTGGTACCATGGACTCGTACCCTGGTTTGTACCCTGGACCTGGTTTAGGTATCTGGTAACCACAACCTGGTTTAGTACCGTGTAACCGCAACCTGGTTTAGTATCTGGTAACCACAACTTGGGCTTGTATGTTGTAACCGCAACCTGGGTTTTTTACTTTGTAACTGCAACCTGGGTGGACTGGAAACAATTGAAATCCCATTAGTGGTTTCAAGAGCAGTCATCTCCTAAGTCTGATGGCCGGTAAGCGTCCATCAGAAAGTAAATTAACACAATGATAACTATCATTCAGTTACAATGTGTGATCTATTATCTAGGGAATACTCCTTCTTAACTGACATTATAGCGTATCTTGAGTTCTCAGTCTCTATCTGGCTGTCTGCTTATTTACAGCAGTGGTTTTCCCCATGTGGGCAATGAGTTTCACAAACTGTGAGGTAGGGGCTGGGGTCATCAAATGGTTGAGAACCACTGGTTCACCTAGTGCCCATAGAGCAGTATTTTAATTCTGGGGTCACTGTCAACAATGGTTTGAGAACCACCGGGTAATAGTTTCCTATGCTGCTTTAACTTGGTGGGGTGTCATTGCTGCCAAGGTCTGAGAACCAAAGATTTACATTCTTGCTTACTCGAGCAGTAAATCATTTGGAGGGTAGTCATGGTCTCAAGGCTTGAGAACTGCTGACTTACATTTTGTCAGTCAAGTGGTAAATTCATTAAATAGCTAAATAATTGCAAGCATTCTTAAAGTCCTAGTTCCTGTAGCAAATAACATTCATATACTGATAATACAATAGTTCTTCAATCATACATAAAATAGTTCTTCAATCATACAACATGGTATATGCATAGGATTGCATTAAATACATGTAAAGAGCCTTCCATAATGAAAAACACATTAATATCCCTTATGTGACAAAGTGAGAAGAAGTGTTTGAGAACACTGTTATCAAGTTTGTAGTCTTGACAGAGAACACAGAAGCCTTTTAAGAAATAGAAAATAGAAGGACCAGTAATACACTTCTGTTTTGCTTGGGTCAATATGCAAATCTCAAAGTAACAACAATAATATAACCCTGTCTTATTTCTGCCAGGCTGTGAAATAAAGATCAGTGGTTAATTAGGTCTATGACTTCAGCAACTCATACATTAGTTTGATGGATCTGTAAAGATGCAAATAACCATTATTGTCACTGAAAATGGAAATGCATTTAAACTTTAACAAAAATTTACTGCAATAGCAAGCTGTTGATAAACATATGATTATTCATGTTATAAAATCAGCAGTATTAGTTAGATCTACTTACTTCGCTCAACTGAATTCACTACGAATATTTCGCAACAGTAATGCCCACTCTAGGGCCCATAAACTCACGTCTGCTTCGAACGATGGTTAGTGGTCTAATGCTTAAAATTCCCTCCAAAATTCCAGCTGTATTTTTGGGTCGATCTCTTGGGTGGCATTGTTGCCAATTTCTATTTTGGTCCCAGGGGTATCAAGTTAACTTCATTAAACTCGCCCTAGTATCCACTGTGTACGTGTTTGCAGCGGCAGGCAAGGTTTCTGCCCCTTTCTTGATTTACGTATGTCCTGTTCGTGACATCCGGTCTGTTCGTAGGACTGATTTTCACCTTTTCAAGTGGAAAGACTTCGGCTGACCAAGGGAATAATTTATTACCTTTTGGCCGTGTGAATCCTGAGGCTAGCGAATACTGTGAAATCTAAAACTAGAGAGAGACTTTTGGTTTCTTGTCAAATGATAGGAAAAATTTGTAGAGGGATAAAATAATAGACAGAAGAAAAAGTCGGGGAGAGTCGTTTCACGACAAATAGATGGTATCCCAATCTTTTGTAGCCCGAGTCTGAATATTACCACTTGTTCTATTCTGCTAGCTGGTAATATGCATCACTGTGTATATGGCCTGGACCGGGCTCTACTCACGGTATCGACACGCTCCAGTCTACACAGCTGTAAATGGGTACCTGAGTTTGTTCTTGAGTTACGGACGGAAAAGACAGTTTGAAAGGTAACAGGTCACCCCACCTCTTGATGCTGGACATGGCATAGGGAATTCTCTAACACTTCACTCTCTTATGGTTATGGTAGTATCTGCTTTTTGGCAATCTTTTACGATTTGTGCAAGTGTGGTGAAATTACCGTGATACAACGTTAAAATATCTCCAATTATAAAGATAACGGGTAAAATAACACGTAGGGATAAAAATATAGGCAAGATATGCCGAGGCTTCTTCACCTACGCCAGCGCTTTCTACCGCCATTGAAATTAACTAGTTGGAACATGCAGACTAAACGGTTTACCCTTTTAGACGGGAGGGAAACGGAGATAAAAGAAAAAAAATATGACGGTCGGAACACGTGTTTGAATCTAAAAAGGCAAAAAGACGCAATTTGTAGTTTAAAGGAAAAATTACGCCACTAGTTGACACAATGTAAGGAATTGGTAGAAAAACGACCTTAGCTCTTATTAGAAACAGACGTGTCTTAGACGTTTTACCGTAATTGGTCGTTTTAATTTGAATACAGCGGCAAACGCCGTGGACGAAGGTTCAAAAACAAATTTCAAAAACTAACCTTGAGAAAAGTAGGTTTTTCTTTAATAATAAAGTTATGAAAATAAAACCTAGCTAGTTTGATAGCCCATCTTAAGCTGACAAATGATATACTTTTAATTACACAGACGGACAGATAACACGGAAGATATTGACGAAAGACTGTATTGTTCAAATCAGACTAGCGAACAGTTTTTTGTGCATATTTTCACTAAAGTTACACTTTGGCGTCCTTGAGCCTAAAAATGCAAAAATCAAACTGCAGTGGACTAGGGGCAAAGTCGGAGGATAGTAGCTAAAAATAACTTAGTGGGGCAGGTTTGTGTAGTTTTTTCATGTAGTAGTCCAAAAAACAAGTGTAATTTTGGGAAAAATACTACATACTAGACTGAGACTGGACTGAAATTGGACTTTTAGTTTGAATATTTGAAAAAGTTAGAGGGGAAGTCCGTTGATTGGACAGAAGTTTTTATAATATTGACAGAGAGACGCACGCTTGTGCCATTATAAAGAAGACTGTCCATTGACACAGTACGTTACTGCTAGAGGTGATTTCCAGGAATTATTAAATAAAAATCAGTGGGACGCCCTAATCTAGCCAGCAGCTCAGCTGAGTTTTGCTAGTACTAAGTAACTGTGTTCTCAATTCTGAATTGTGGTAAGGGAAAAAGCATTTATCTTGTTTATTTTAATATTTTGAGTGATTGATACTGCCATATCATGAAAAATGATTACGACAAGTGAGGGCTTGCTCTAGGTCCCCAGCAGCAGTCCAGGGCCTAGAGACAACCAAATAATATATGAAAACCTATCTAAGACTATGGAAGTTGGATCTAAAATTGAGATCAGTGGGAACATATCACCCACCGTATTGAATGGAAGAGGAAACTATTGAACATATTTCGGATGCAATGCAGTCTTGGGAAACTGGTACTATTTGATAACAACTGGGTGAGATGTGCTAAGTTGGTCAGAGAGATCTGACCCAATCTGTGTAATGTTGTTTTGCTGTGTTGTGTGTAAGAGTGGCACAGTAAACAGAGTGTTGACACATGGCACAAATTTTGGTTTCAGAGTTTCTGATCTGGCACTACGCTTGTGCCAGATGCTTTTGTAGAAGTACAAGAGCGTATGTCTGTGCAGCCTAACATTTTACTCCAGCTACTGAGAGGAGTGGGCCTCAAGAATTCTGTACTACATCGTCACAGGCCAGTTAAGTGCAAACCTGGCCTGCTGCAGATTCATCAACTGTGTCCACCATCAATAAAGAAATAAAATCTTGTTATATAAACATTAATATCAGTCCATATGTCAAGGACAAGGAACTTTATAACCATAGATTGGGCATGATGACGCCACCCCAACTAAACATCCAGTGCTAGTTTTTCCCAAGACATTGTAGATATTATTAATATTAACCATTGTAATAATATACCTATGTACAAAAATTTCATTTGATTATGCAATATATATATGCATTTTATTGATAAATACATATTATTTCATATGTTCTGACCAAAAGAAACAATTGGTTCAGGACTAATAAATTAAAAAAAATTTTCAAACTTAAACTATAACAGCCAGTGTTAGTTCAGTTTATCATAGAGTTTATTATTATCATTATTAGACTTAGAATTTACATGTGTGTGTCTGTGTATTTTATTACCTATACATCACCATTCAGTACCCTAGACTTTTAACGTAGCTAACATTCATTATAGTAGAATAGGTCTGTTTGAGGTCGTAAGTGGTAGCAGAAAGGCCTTCTGTAACTCACATAAACTTTTATCTCAGGAGCCTTCACAGCTGACCTCATCCAGTACACTAGGTAACATAACAACCATACAATAACATCAAAAACCACTACAGCAAGATAAACTGTTCCTTAGTGGAATCATTAACTATATATATATATATATATATATATATATATATAATATATATATATATATATATATATATATATATATATATATATATATATATATATATATATATATATATATATGTGTGTGTGTATGTGTGTGTGTGTGTGTGTGTACGTGTGTACGTGTCAATTAGTCCGTCTGTCAGTCAGTGTATCTGTATGTTTATCTGCCTATTTGTCTTCTGTCTGTTTACCAGTCTGTCTGTTTACCAGTCTGCCTGTCTGTAAGTCGTCCAGTCTGTCTCTCTGTCTTTCTGCCTGTTTGTCTATCAGTCAGTCTGTCTGTAAGTCTTTCTGCCTATCTGTTTGTCTATCTGTCTGTGTGTCTGCCTGCCTGTAAATCAATCTATCTATCTATCTATCTATCTATCTATCTATCTATCTATCTATCTATCTATCTATCTATCTATCTATCTATCTATCTATCTATCTATCTATCTATCTATCTATCTATCTATCTGTCTGTCTGTCTGTCTGTCTTTCTGTGTGGCTGTCTGTCTGTCTGTCTACCTAACTACCTATCAATCTATCTTTCTATCTATTTATCTATCTATCTATCTATTTATCTGCCCGCCCTCCCGCCCATCGTCTGTCTGACTGTACGTCTGCATGTCTACCTATGACAAAAGTATCAAGAATGCAGCCGATAGTTACAATGAAACAAAACTAACAGCAATAAACTATAAACAAAGAACCCATAGATCATACATCATAGTAAACGTAAACAAAGAAGTGACCACTACCTGGTTAACTTTGACAACTCAGTTTTGTTATCTCGAGTTATTTTATAAAGATTCGCCGTTAGCCATTGTATAGAGCCATTTGCGAGAAGGAACTCAATAGACGATTTTAAGATTCATCATCATTAGAAGTTTACTTTTAGCTCCTCACAAGGCAGTTTTTCTTCTTGAATGCCCAAAGCAAAAGGCAAAGGGGGATACCCAAAAACATACGGGAAGAACACTGTAGACAGACATTAATATGATGGAGCAGACATGAGAGGAGTTTGAACGCAAGGGCTGGATAAGAGAGGTTTGTGTCAACTGTTGATGGTCTATGCCCCACCGGGAGCTGATGGGTAATGATGATAATTATGGGCAGAAAGGTTTGAAGAGATGTAATCGCGTGCGCCAGTCGGCCCTTGAAGAATAAATAGATTTTTTAACATAACATATAGAACGTGGCTTATCTTTCATAAACTAGAACGTGGTTTGTCTTTCATAGAACTTATATAGAACGTTGTTGGTCGTTCATAGACCTTTATAGAATGTGGTGTGTCTTTCATAGACCTATACAGAATGTGGCTTGTCATTCATAGACCTATATAGAATATGGTTGCCTTTCATAGGCCTTTAAAGAATGTGGCTTGTTTTTCATGGATCTATATAGAAAGTGGCTGGTCTTTCATAGACCTATTTAGAAAGTGGCTGATCTTTCATAGACCTATATAAAATGTGGATTGTCTTTCACAGACCTATATAAAATGTTGCTTGCCTTTCATAGACCTTTATATAATGTGGCTTGTCTTTCAAAGACCTATATAGAAAGTGGCTAGTCTTTCATAGACCTATATAGAAAGTGGCTAGTCTTTCATAGACCTTTATAGAAAGTGGCTAATCTTTCATAGACCTATATAGAAAATGGCTGGTCTTTCATAGACCTATATAGAAAGTGGCTGGTTTTTCATAGGCCTATTTAGAAAGTGGCTGGTCTTTCATAGACCTATATAGAAAGTGGCTGGTCTTTCATAGACCTATTTAGAAAGTTGCTGGTCTTTCATAGACCTATATACTCGTAGAATGTGGCTTGTCTTTCATAGAACTTAATAGAACGTTGTTTCTCTTTCATAGGCATTTGTAGAATGTGGCTTGTTTTTCATAGACATTTGTAGAATGTGGCTTGTTTTTCATAGACATTTGTAGAATGTGGCTTGTCTTTCATAGACATTTGTAGAATGTGGCTTGTCTTTCATAGACATTTGTAGAATGTGGCTTGTCTTTCATAGACATTTGTAGAATGTGGCTTGTCTTTCATATACATTTGTAGAATGTGGCTGGTCTTTCATAGACATTTGTAGAATGGGGCTGGTCTTTCATAGATATTTGTAGAATGTGGTTTGTCTTTCATAGATATTTGTAGAATGTGGCTTGTCTTTCATAGACAAATAGAATGTGGACAAAACATGCTTAAGCGTGCACAAATATTATCTTTTTGTTTTCTTTCCACGTAGCCAAATCTGTATTGAGACCCATAAACAAAAACAAAATAAAACCTGAGCACTGCTGCTGATAAAACACTGGGTGGCATTCCCAGACTGGTTATTTATTGAGAAAAGTCTAGTTTAGGAGGAACACTTTGTACATTTGTCTTTTTTCAAGAGTTGGTTTGAATGTGTTTTTTTAGGATGTCTGAAGACTGATGACGTGTGAGCTTTTAAAAAATATTTGTTTCTCTCTCTCTCTCTCTCTCTCTCTCTCTCTCTCTCTCTCTCTCTCTCTCTCTCTCTCTCTCTCTCTCTCTCTCTCTCTCTCTCTCTCTCTCTCTCTCTCTCTCTCTGTATGCTGTTATATTACCTTTATAATGTTGTATGCCTTTAAATTAATACTTAAAGTAACATGTGGGAATGAAAGATAAGTGAGAGTGGAAGGGCAGAATGTTAGACGGACCTGCGCGCCCAATTCTTAAGGGGAGGAGCTACCCTGAAATGCTATTTTCGTTATTAATTGCTGGATTTCAATGAAAATGCACAGACTTAACCTATATCAATACTAGATACGAAAAATGAAGAGCTTTATGGCACTGCACTACTGGTTGCCATAGAAACGGCGGCCATATTGGATTCTATTGTTCTATTTCAATTTGCTAAGGCTTTTTTATTTATTAAGCTATGAATACCAAATATGAACACAATGTTTATCATTATATGTTAAAACTTTTCCAGTGATGGATTTTTGATAACTTTAATACAAAAAAAAAGCTGTAGGACTTTGAAAATAGTGTCTATAAATAGTAACAAATTTTACTAAATTTTACATTACTTTTGTCAATTAACCATAAGTTTGATCAGATACTTAAAATCCATAAAAAGTTTTAAAAGATTATGGGCAATATATGTTCCTATTCTTGTCAATTAATACATAAGTGTGGAAGTTATAAGAAAATTAGTATGAGAATAATAATTTCTTTAAAATCACATTTTTCAATATAATTAGAATATAATTAAATAAGTATGTGATACTGCAGCAAAATAAAATAACTTACTAGTCATGCAGAACATACCGGCAGCATATCCAGCTTCCTCTGCAGTTTCTTGTGTGGCTTTCTGTTGAGATTTGTGCTAAATGTCCTTCATTTTCTTAGTGCAGTTTTCTGCCATTTTAGAGCTGAGCACCAGACGTTTAACGCTTTCTTGCTCCTGCCAGTCAACAAGCCTCTTTTCCACTGTTCAGCCCCAGGACTTTCTTGAAAAATATAGCAGCCTCAGGTCCTTGATTAAATTCAGCAATATTAGGGACATATGGTTTAATTGCTATGATCTGATTGAATGCTTTGCTATCACAATCACTTTACACGGTGTAGCAAAATATATGTCGCGTCAGATAACAGCTTCACAAATCACTACCTGCCTCAGCTTCCATTACACTTGAACTTCCTAGAAAGAGGTAAATGTTTACATTAGTAAAATTTCAAATAAAGATGTAAACAAGCATTAATAAACTGTATCTTAAAGTACAATGGAAGCAAAACAATACATGTAAGTCATGAAATATGTTTCTAAACTTGATATTTATGGAGATCAAAATAAATTACATGAATGTCTATGCTTAGGCAAGGGGAAACTTAAAGTAAGTTTCAAAAGTAAATACCTTCAAAATGTATATGACAGCCTTGCTTCACTTTCTATTTGATGAAGTTTCCAATCTTTCTTCTGGTCCCAAGAACCGGCTGTTGCACATGTCTGGCAGGCATTTTTTAAATAACACATAAGCATCTGTGACAAGACATGTCAATAAAAATACACAAGAAACAAACATTAAATTGAGGAAACAAATATGCACTATGCTTACAAGAATCATTATAATGTACTGAATTATGAGAAGTCACCCGTTATTCTGTAAACTCAGGAAAACATGATGATTTTTAATTGACTGTCTACTACTCGTAATAGCTAGTTCATGTAACTCCCTGGTGGTTGAAATGAAGCACAGTGGGCCGCCTTCTTTGATGTCATTCCAGTAAGTAGCCAACGTCGTAAGGTTTAGGGTTAGGTTAAGATTCTTAAACCTGGTTGAAATGAGTCACTGTGGGCCGTCTTCTTAGATGTCATCCCAGTAAGTCGCCAACGTCGTTAGGGTTAGGTTTAGGATACATTTACGTAACCATTAGCCCTTTTTACTGCGTCTCTGAATTCTAATCTAAGGAACTATCGTACAGACGGTCCTGTCTGCTTCATTTCAACCACTAAGCCTAACCCTTACTCCTGTTTACTGCGTCTCTAAATTCTTGTCAAAGGCCACATCGAACAAACGGTCCGCTATGCTTTATTTCAACATTCCTTGCCTGAGTAGTAATGTCCCAGTTTTTACCATTATATCGTCACAATAAGTACGTTTTACCTGCAGTGTAGGATAAGTCTTGCTTCCATCTCTAACTCTGGCCTATTCCAGTTGGAGGTAACGAGAGCATCTCGTTTTTTTAGGCATTGTCACATCAATAACAAATCAAAACTGAGATTCCGTAAACACGCAGCCATATTGTTGCCGGTCACGTGAACGCGACCAGCCAATTAAAAATTTAGAATCGAGGGGAAACCCTTTTTGTTGACCTGGAAATTATAAATTTCCAATCTGGCATTTGGAATCCCGAAATAAGTGACCTGCTTACAGTAAAGTGCAGATTTTGACGAATCCAACGATGTATAATATGTAGGGGTGTAAGCTTGGTTGCTATGGGAAAAATTAGGTCCAATTAGGCTTATTTTCTCGAGTTTGAGAAAATTTCTTTGTACCATACCTTTTTCAAAGTCAAAATACATATTGTTAGAGTGCATTTTGACATTTAATTCTGTTATATTTAGATTCAGGAGATGTTAAAGTATCAGAAAATGGACAAATCCTAAAATCCATCATTTTTGTATTTTGACGTTAATTTCATGCCCGCTCCTGGCCTTAACCATTTGAAAATAAATTTCGTTCGTTCTCTGTCTGTCTGTCTGTCTGTCTGTCTGTCTGTCTTTCTTTTGTGCAGCTGGTTTGTAATTGCAGCCTTTTAAAACGAGTTTTTCGGTAAGTTTTCTGCAATTGTGTTTTTTCAACTTGTTTGTTCATGTGTGTGTGTGTGTGTGTGTGTGCGCGTGTGCGTGTGCGTGCGCGCGCGCGCGTTCTGTTGTTTTTGTTTTGTTTTGTTTGTTTATTATTGGGAAGGGATCAGGTTTTGGCATTTTTCAGTTTACCTGGATTTTTTGTTAGTTGTTTTAATCTTTTTTGATTTGTTCTATTTTAAGGGGGAACACCCACCCAGAAATGGGTTATCTTTTTAAAAAATTAACAGGAAAATAACTAACAAACTTGTTGACATAAAATTTGGCCACATGTTACAAGAGATATTATATTTTATGATGAACAAAGTTTACTTTATAAATTTTAATATTTTATGTGAAAATAATTAATTAACATGAAGTGATAAAAAAAAAGAAAGGAAAACCCCCAGTGCACCTGGGAATGAATTTCACTCACATAAAAGGTGCAAAGAATGCCAAACCAGCAGATGATGTGCATAACATCCCTACCTATGACGTGAACCACCCAAAAATGTCTACCCCAATGAGTTTTGTAGATATGGCTCTTGCAATATGACCCTTTTAAATAGCACAAATTTAGAACTTTGTATAGCAATATCTCTGTTTCTATACCATGTAAGAAAAAAGTGGAGGTTCATGCCATAAAGGATAACATGGGCTATAAGTGTGCAAAATTTGAAGGCTATAGCTTTAAAATTGTAGACAATATCACCGGAACTGTGAATCGCAAGCCCTGTTTTCGTTAAAGTTTAGTTTTTAAAATGTTAAAACACTTATCTGATTCTCTTTGAACATTGATAACTCATAAACTATTACAGACAAACACATAATTCAAAAAGAATATCAAAGTAAAAAGGCTTATAAATATATAAACACAATTATTATATGAAAATCAAAAATAACCTTTTTTGTCTTTTTCTGGGTGTATATGCCCCCTTAAGTGAGCTTTTGCATAGTGTGGTTTTGAAAGTGTCGTCCTCGCCTTCTCTGTGTGTGTGTTTTGTTGTTGTCTGTTTAGCTTTGTTCTGAAACTGTCAAGATTGTTTTTATTGTTATGTTGAGGCTGGTTTGATGTAAATATATCATATTCTGGAGATTTTTTTTGTTGTTGTGTGGTCTCCCCTCCTCATCATCATCACCTGCCATCTCCACATCGAAGGCAACTGCAACGGATCTCCAACGCGTTCTGTCTCTGATCTTAATGGTGCAGTCTGATAGACTCTTTCCTGTCTCCTGTCTTAATGGTGCAGTCTGATAGACTCTTTCCTGTCTCCTGTCTTAATGGTGCAGTCTGATAGACTCTTTCCTGTCTCCTGTCTTAATGGTGCAGTCTGATAGTCTCTTTCCTGTCTCCTGTCTTAATGGTGCAGTCTGATAGACTCTTTCCTGTCTCCTGTCTTAATGGTGCAGTCTGATAGACTCTCTCCTGTCTTAATGGTGCAGTCTGATAGACTCTTTCCTGTCTCCTGTCTTAATGGTGCAGTCTGAAAGACTCTTTCTTGTCTCCTGTCTTAATGGTGCAGTCTGATAGTCTCTTTCCTGTCTCCTGTCTTAATGGTGCAGTCTGATAGACTCTTTCCTGTCCATCGCTTGATGATATCTTCCCACTTAAAACGCTGTCTACCTCTTGCACGTTTGCCTTGACCTGTTCCTTCCATTATGGTCATCAGCAAGGTGTTATGTCTTTTTACATGGCCAAATATTTTAGCTGTCTAATTTGGATCCCCTTCATTAATTTTTAAAAAATTCCTATGGTTTCCAGGACCTCTTTATTTGTTTTATTCCCTTTCCACGAGACGTGCCCCATCTTATATATATTCACATCCCAGGAGCTTCAATCTGTTTTTCTAAATGCTTGTTCATTGTCCATGTTTCTACACCATACAGTAATGAAGAGTGTACAAAACAACTACGATAGGATAGTCTGGCGCTCTCTCTTCCAAACCTCTACACCTCACGGTAGAAGGGGAACGACTAAGTAATGCTAATTATCATAGTTCTCGTTTTTCTCAATGTTAATGTCCATCTCATATTCACAACTTCTGTTGTTTACTTGCTTCACTAGTTCTTGTAAGTCCTGTTCAATGTCAGCTAACAAAAGTGTATTATCCGCATATCTAAGGTTGTTTATTGATCTTACTCCCATTTTCAATCGTGGCATTTCCTGTTCCTGAACATGTTTTCAGTGTAAATATTATGGAAAAAAGCAAACAAACAGCAACACAAAAAGTAATACGTCTTAATAAGAGAACGGACAAGGAAACCTACGTTGCGGCCACAAGGCCTTCGCCAGGGACAGACAAACAAATGACAGAAGGAAAAAAAAGTGAGGATTAAGTGGAGAACATGAAACTATAGGAATAAGAGACAAATACTCCCTGACAGTGTCACGTGTCGGGGCGAAAATGGCTATAGTTTCATGTTCTCCACTTAATTCTCACTTTCTTTCCCTTCTGTGTATTGTTTGTCTGTCCCCGACGAAGGCCTTGTGGCCGCAACGTAGGTTTCCTTGTCATTTCTCTTAGTAAGACGTATTACTTTTTGTGTTGCTGTTTTTTTTTTCCATTTTACCTCGGTCTTACGGCAGTTCTCCTCATATACTCATACCATGTGTAAATATTAAACAAGCAGGGGGACAGTACTCAACCTTGTCTCACACCTCAGGTTTGAAATTAAGATCGAGAGTTTGAGTACTTCCTTGTTTGTAGATCTAATCACAGGACGTTCAAATGAGAATTTTCCGTTTACAGTAACTAAGTGTCACGCTGAACAAACGGAACATTAACATTTGAAAAAAACCCCAAAAAATACTTTTTTATTAAACACAAAAAACCATAGTGTTTTTACCTGATTTACTGAGCGTCTTCAATGCTTCCTGTATCATATTATGTAAATCGTAATTATACATTCAATTATGAGACCCAGGCAATATATGTCAGATCCTGAGTTCCGTTCAGTTAGCACCAGGTGTCAGCACTGTATGCCGCTTAATGCAGGCGTCTTATTAGTATGCAGGGGCAGACTGACACTGATCTGGCCCATCGTGCAATAAGGGTCATTTCGTCCCTACCATCCATCTGATTAAGCTAGATGGAGGCTAGGTGTGAGAGGACCCCTACTGTTGTAGACTTTTGCATCCAGGTCACACACAAAATGATGCATACCACCAGCTCAACAGAAGAGAACAAGTGGTAATCTTGCACTGGCCACAACAGATTGGGAGACCATCTATTCAACAAGTTAAAGTTAGGAACTACCAATGAGTGTAACTGTGGCACTGATAAAATAACTGCTGAACATCAGCTTCATAGTTGGCCAACATATGTGGAACAGAGACAAGCGCATATGGCCCACACCAGTACCATTCGTGGAAAAGCTCTACAGAGATGCAAATAGCCTAAAACTGACTACTGCTTTCTTTGAAAACATTCAAGTAGACGTCTGAGAGTGTACGAAGAAGAAGAAGAAAGGGTACTGCCCGATGGCCCAACTGTTCAGTCCGCCCCTGTTTGTATGTTTCAGAGTCTGCTGGATAATTTCTAGAATTAATTTTCTCTTAGGTTTAGTTTCCTAAGATTTGCTTTTTTGTTTCTTCTTTTTGTTTGTTTGTTTGCTGTCATGGTATAGTACAGGGTGTTTATAAAGTCGCTGTGCAGTGAATTTGAAAAATATTTTAGAAATTACGTCACGAATGATGCAAATTTACGTCATGATATTCTGTGTTCCAATGCTGTGTTCCACAATCCCGTGTGCAGCATTACACAACAAGCCCCAAATGAAAACCATATTTCAGGTGACGTAGTCTCGCCCGGGCGTAAATTTCACTGCACAGCAACTTTATGAACACCCTGTATAATAGTCGTTTCATTTGAGACAGAATTTACGTCAAAAGTACGTCATCGAAAGGCAAGCGGTCTAAAGACGTCACATGTTACATGCATCACTCAACACGCAATTTTTTTTTCTGTTCAAGAAGGACTTAAAGTTAATGCCAGGGGAGCAAGAAATGAGAAGAAGATGTTGATAATGGATAGGGCACACTTTGAGGACACCTGTTGCTAGCATTACAGGGCAGTCCTTATTCTGGAATCTTCAGGGTAAGGGTAGTAGAGATATACCAAAACCACACACAGAAGTGAACTGGAGACAGAAATAATAGTGACGAGGAAGATATGGACAGACCTAGAGCCGATGGTACGCGGCAGGAAGTCTTGGCATATGTTTGTTGTAGGCCTGTGCTCCTAAGGGAGCTTGTTTCTTCCTTGCTGCCTTTGCCTTCTATAACTCTAGAGCAGAGCTAGGCAGAAAGCCTCAATGTACTGTCTTCAGGAGCCATATATTGGTTCTCTTGTAACAGAGATGGATACTTTGATGTCACGGTGGAACAAGTGCTTAGACAAACAAGTCTGTAGATTATGTGGAACATGACCAGGACAGTAGATCCAGTTCTTGAAGACTCGAACCTACTGGATATTCAGATAACCTGAAATGACGAGAGATTGACTACACAATCTAATATACATATTGCATTTAGCAGAAATACATTAGCTTTATCTCATATATTTCTCTTTATACTTTTTGTTTTATCTCAACTATTTCTCTTCTGTGATATAAACTGAATGTTATTGTTCTTTTGCAGGTGTCGGACACCATTCGTCGTGGTTCCAAGGACTCCTTTATGGAGTACGCACAAAGGCATGTGCGTACGACAGTCAGTAACAACACCCAAGGAGGCGCTCCAGCAGCCCAGAGACGATGCCACAAAAATTATAGCAAACGCATGCGCAGACGGTTGGTTTACAAAAATGGGGAGGTCAACATCACGCAGACCAATATCCGGAAGCGTAGACGGCGGTATCTGGCGGATATTTTTACTACACTAGTCGACATTAAGTGGAGGTACAACCTGATGCTCTTCGCTATGGCTTTCACGTTAAGCTGGCTTATCTTCGCCCTGATCTGGTGGTTAGTTTGTTTCTCACACGGAGATCTTGACCACCTGGACAACTCAAGCTGGAAACCGTGCGTTGACCAAATTAAGTCTTTCACGTCAGCTCTTTTGTTTTCAATAGAAACTCAACACACGATTGGCTACGGTCATAGACATACCACGGAGGAGTGTCCGGAAGCCATTGTTTTAATGATGTTCCAGTCTTGTTTCGGGGTCATTTGCCAAGCTCTGATGACAGGCATTGTCTTTGCCAAATTGTCCCGGCCAAAGAAACGGGCAGAGACCCTTATGTTCAGCAAAAGCGCTTGCATCTGCAAGCAGGATGGTGACTTGTGTCTACTTTTGCGCGTCGGAGACATGCGCAAATCTCAGATCGTGGAGGCACATTTACGGGCCGTCCTGATCAAGAAAAAGATCACGAAAGAAGGTGACGTACTTCCGTTGTATCAGTTCGACGTAGACTTGGGCTTTGACGAGGGCCGGGATCGACTATTTCTAGTGTGGCCTGTTATTATTGTGCACAAAATAGACCAGGACAGTCCATTTTGGGAGTTGTCACCAGAAGACCTCCTTAGGGAACAATTTGAGCTCATAGTCATTTTGGAGGGTATTGTAGAAAGTACGGGCATGACCACGCAAGCTCGGAGTTCCTATCTCCCTGGGGAAGTTCTGTGGGGTCATCGCTTCGAACGACTCGTTACATTCCAGAAAGAAAACGGTCAGTACCAGATCGATTTCTCGCGCTTTCACAATACGATACCTGTGGACACGCCCAACTGTAGCGCCAAAGAACTAGCAGAGATGACAGCTAGCGGACAAACGCCGGAGCAGACATTCTGCGGTGCCAGACCTGCTGATGATGACGAAGATGACGATGATGACGACGACGATGATGAGGAAGAGGTGGAAAACACGTCACTGGCTTCCAAGTCAGACAGGTACCTGAAGTACAACGTGCCATACGTGATCAAAAGGCACGGGGCCGCCCAAACTGAATACTTTGGGGACGATTTCGATTCCATACCTAGCAAACATAGCTCTAGCTCTGATCTCGATTCACAAGAAATTTCTGAAACGTTGCTATGACAACGAAAGACAAAGGTAAGAAGAACGAGGAAATTTCTAAGTGTGCTGACTTGATGGCGTGTGTGAGAGAAGGACTTGCATCCAAGTTAGATACATTTTTTTTTTTTTTTTGGGGGGGGGGGGGGGGGGGGGGAGAGAGAACAGGGGAGAGAAAAAAAAGGGGGGGGGGGGTTGCTAGACGAAGACTTGGCGACCTTTTCAAAATATTAGGTTCAATGACATATTACAAAACAATAGTTGAAGTTTTCAAACATAAATCTACTTCTACTGTTAGGAAACTGAAATCTTGGTATCTTGGTCAAACGACATTAGCTGCGGTATTTATGTTAAGTGTAAGAGACAGATATATATATATATATATATATATATATATATATATATATATATATATATATATATATATATATATATATATATATATATATATATATATATATATATATATATATATATATATATATATATATATATATATATATATATATATATATATATACTACAAAGTAAACTATGCACAAGAGTACAATAGTTGAAGCTTGGGGCGACATCTATTCGTGGATCTTCTAGTTTGAAGAATGAGAATACCTGTTTAAAGTACACCAAAAAGTACAACTTTTTTGATAATGTCTATGTTTTTTTTCCCCTTCAAGTTCTTCTTAGAAACAGTTTTGTGATGAGTAAGCAAGACATTCGAGAACCCTTGTAGCAGGCGCCGGCTGACGCAGAAAGAGAGAAACAGGGAGATAAAAATTGATGCCTTTATCGTGTTTCATAATACTAAGAGGCTGCAATGTTTTCCACTCCACATTAGCTTTTGCAAAATTCATAACAATGTTGTAATACTTCTTAAGAAGTCGAATATTAGTAGATAACCAATTGGGTGGAAATGTTTGGAGGAACTAATATGTGGGTAGCTTACATATTTAAAGTCAGTTCATTACAGCAGTAAATAAGCAGCGCGGGCACGACCTTGGAAACTCAAGATGTTTATAACACATAAGGAAGGGAAACCCGAGGCCTGTAAACAGTAAATAAATATTAGACAAACATAAAGGTATGTTTTCAGGCACTCGTAAGAAATAAAGAAGTAGAAAACTAGACAACAGAAAAACAACAGATGTGATTGGCTTACCCAGGACCTTCCGAGCGACAACCCCGCCTAGCTATGTTGCGGGTCGCATTAATGACCCGTCATCGAAGCATCATTTTTTGGTGATGCCTAGATGGCAGGGAGGATAGTGGTACATATTTTATTGCGTGCTTTCAATTGAGGCTTGCATAGCTAGGCGGGGTTGTCGCACGGAAGGTCTTGGGTTCGAGTCCTGGGTAAGCCACTCACTTCTGTTGTTTATCTGTTGTCTAGTTTATTTCTTACGAGTGCCTGAAAACATACCTTTATGTTTGTCTAATATTTAGAAACTCAAGATGCCAGGTACTGAGTACCATCTGGTGGAAATAACTTAAGAACAAAAACGCTGTCACACAAACCATATAAAAACATAGCCCATATATATATATATATATAAGGAAGGGACCAAGGAAAACGATAAAAAATCTGGAAATTGAGATATGTACGCTGATATGGAAAATGAGCTAAAGATAGAGCTTCAAAAACAAAACAAAATCACGTGTCACAGCGGATTGCCAACATTACTAAGAACACTAGACGTCGTCTCAAAGAACCCTTCCGAGAAACTGATGACATATATTAACAATATCAAATTAATCATATACATAATGTTGTCTTACTGTTTGTAGAAAGTAACACGTGATTCTTGAGATCGTATTAAAATTTAAAAAGTTAAGAGTAAAAGTGATTAAATCATGGAACCATATTAAGAGAAAATTAATTTATCTGAAACTTATATCTCTCGTCAAAATTTAAAAATAGTAGCTGATAAGTTGAATGAAAAACACATTCATACTCAATTAGAAATTTTCGGTTTTACGATATACAATAGAAACAGTTAGCGAAAATGACATTATAAGGGCAGAAATTGTATGTGCTATATGGAAAAATGGAAAAATAGACATTATATATAATTAACATAGCACATCAGGGGTTAAGTAGGATATTTGACTCCATTAAATGCATACACGATAAACGTTATTATAAAGGAGATCTTCTTCTTCTTCCTCGTTCGTCCTGAAAAAGGACGTTGGTTGCGTTGTGTCCGTTTACAGCGCAGCTGCGATATTTGCGCCTTTCGGCCGACACATCCGACTTCAGCACGGCATTTTTTAGGACCGGGTTTGCCTTCCCTCTTCGATCCCTACTCTCTCAGCCAGACTGCAGTGATGCAGCCTGTTTCCAGGACCACCACTTGGAGGTGGAGTAAGGTCTTGATCAGCTCTGGTTCGCTGACCCTGACGTAAGCAGTCTAGCTATGGATCGCTGACTGCATTTATCACTGTTGCTGCGTCTTCGGTCCCATAAAGGAGATGGGAACAGTGATAAGCTAGACCAAGGGTTCTCAACCTTTTTTGCTCATGCCGCCCCCCCCCCCCCTTTCTCGGCCTCATTTACCTCTGTGGCCCCTTCATAGTCGATGTTAGCTGGAAAAAGGTACTTTACCATCTTACTGTGCCCCTTAGAAATATGGCATGGCCCACGCTGAGAACTACTGGGCTAGACAAATAGACAGGGAAGTTATTGAAAAGTGCTGGAATGGGGGAATACCCGGTAGTACATAGATGACAGAAGTAATCGCTGGATAGGACATAACTTTGAGAAAGACGGTTAATAGCATATCAGCAACAGCAATCAATGTGTTTACATAAACCACAAAATTGGAAAATATAATTATGCTGAACATCCGAATCATAACCGAGAGTTATGTTGAACAGGGGAGACGTTCTGCCAACACGGTGGATGAGCAGAGGCTATTGAAGCTTATCTAGACTACACTATATAGTGTAACTCAAATGTAGCTAGCATTGCTGACCTTGCAGTAGTTCTATTCTTTCCTATTCTATATAGGCCTAGTGTAGTTGCTATATATATATATATATATATATATATATATATATATATATATATATATATATATATATATATATATATATATATATATATATATATATATATATATATATATATATATATATATATATATATATATATAGATATATAGATGATATTCCGCTCTCCTCCCATTTCTTTAATTTAAAAAGGAAAGATTATAGCATTGCACGACGATTTATGTTCTAGCATCCCTGGAAAATGAGGGAGATCAAAACTACATGGAGAACAAAACTGGACATAGACATTTGGCGTATCAAGAAGACATGTAAATACCTAGAATGGATAGCACGGGACAGGTGGGCCTGTGGTTTATTAGTTGCAGGTTTATGCTTCGTGGGGAACTGAAGTGTAACGAATAAAAGCAGAAACAGGCAGGGTTATGATCGTTATTATTAAAAATAATTACAAATAAAGAAGTGACAGAATTAATACAAGTCTGTCGGGCTGAAGTCTGTTCGACGCTCATACGACAAGTCTTGTTTCATCAGATTTGAAAATAGTCCCTTTGTCAAGATGGCGAAGGGACGTTAACGAACTTCTACTTTTGTGTACAGACCGGTAAAATAGAGACACAATACTGTTGCCGTAGGTAGGCTGGGGACAGTCAAAGGCTAAGGAAGGCAGCCCGACATAAATGCCTGTTGAAATCGGATACACTGGGCCACAGGCCTAACGAAATAAGGCAACGTACGTCGCTTGATAATGACGTCACTAAAAAGTAAACATAATGTCGCTAAATCCGTAAAATCATACCGGGCTTCGAGAGTGCTGGACCACACGCCTCGAAGGGGTCCAACCTATACGTCTGGTGGTCACCTTCCTCTGAACTGTGTAGTCAAGGCACAGATATAAAGTGCAAGAGTTACTAATGACTGCTGAACATCTGCTTCAAAGATGCCAAGTATATTAAGAACAGAGAAAGCACATATGGCCGTCACCAGCACCATTCCTGGAGAAAAAAAACTCAATGGAGATGTAAATAGCCTCAAACTGACCACTGCTTTATTTGAAAATATTCAAGAGTGTACGAAGTAGAAAAACAATAAACGGTTTTCTTTCGAACTGAAATGGACACAGATGAATATCGTGATAATGCTGTAATAACTGAAGTGTTATTTTGGCTCTAATATAGTGTTGCACTTGAGTTATGGAAGGCAAAGGCAGCGAGGAAAGGAACCAGTCACTCCATCTCATAACGTTGAGACTTAGTTTAGATAAATTACAAAAAATAAAGAACTAAGTTTAAATTATTGGAGTAAAGTAGCACAAGAAGTGACCCACCCAGCACATAAAGCATTTGCCAAAAACCAACCAAGTGTATGGGACGTCCCCTTAAATAAAGATAGATATCCAAGAGGGTGGAAAACTATAGAAGATCTAACACAGTTCAAAGAACTGTCAAACACAATTAATAATAGTAATAAATATAGAAGCACAATACCACCCTGGGAACTAAAAACACCAATCATAGACTACTCACTTACTGAAAAGATCCAACAAAACGTAGAAGATAAGGAAGCCAAAACGATAAGTAGAAAGTTCATAAATCAACTTACAAAACAAAGTCTGGCCGTCTACATTGATGGATCCAAGGGTGATAGTGGGCAACTAGGTGCAGGTGTAGTAAAACCACAGTGGGAAATTAAGAAGAGCTACAGTGTAACTGAAGGAGCTTCGATTGTTACCGCAGAGATGGTAGCAATTCTAAAAAGTTTAGAAATAATCGAAGATAACCCACCAGAAGCTGTTACGATATTTACAGACTCACTATCATCACTACAAGCACTAAAACAGCCAGGTAAATGTAGCCGGTCAGACATAAAGGAAGAAATTCTTGCAATTAAAACATCACTAGGGAACAGAGGATGTAGTGTGAGGCTAGTGTGGGTTCCAGCACACATAGGTATAGCTGGTAACGAGTTGGCAGACCAGAACGCCAAGTATGGAAGAATAAGTAAAAACAATATAAGAGCAGGACTGGGAAGGTCGAAGATCAAGAGCCAAGTGAAGCTAACTATAAACGAGGAATGGAAGACAACATGGAAGAACAGTAGAAAAGGCAGACACGCGTTCAAACTACTGAAAGAACCACTAGGACGTGCCAGGTCAGAGAAGAACTAAAGGCACCCTCGAACAAAATGATGTGGCGTCTCCATCTCGGTGCAGCGTACTTTATGATAGAGGAACCACATTGCCAAGAATGCCAGGAAGAAAATGACATAGACCACTACCTGATCCACTGTAGAAAATACGATCAACAGAGGCTAGAATTAAAAACATACTTTAGAAATCACAATATAGACATGACAGGTGATAAGGTTTTAAGTATAGATGCCTCAGGGGAAGCCTAAACAATACTTAAACGATATATACATAAAGCAAAGGCAAATATATAAGGTTAATAACAGTGACAATATTAGTAATAATAAAAAAAATAATACTTCAGAAAAGACATTCAACCAAATAGAAATTAAGCAACAAAAACTAACAAATCATTAATAAAAAACAAATAAACAAAAAACAGAAAAATTAGCAAACTTACTAACTACTCATAGGACAAGGAAAGACAACGAGGTTAAAAAAAAAAAAAAGACACCAACTCGAAAAGAACAAATACCAATACAATTTAAAACCAAGTGCAAAGGACAATAGTTATCTATATACAATACAATACTGAAAATAAAATGACAAATACTAATATAAATTAAAACTAGCAACTGCAAAAGACAATAGTTATTTAAATTTAATACAAAATAAAATGACACTAAATACCCCAATTATAACCAATTTTCAGGTTGAACAGGGTAGACCAAGATGGAATGAGAAGATGCAATAATGGTCAGCTGTTAAGTGCCCGCTCTCCATCCATCACCTTTTCAAAACAACAACAACGATAAATAACAACTCACTTCTCTACGGCAGTAACTGATAAGTGACTATATTTACTATTATTTTTTTTTTACATTAGGAAGCAATGTCTTCAGTAAACATGGTAGGAAACTCTATACAGAGCAATACAACAGTAAGCAATCTGATCAACAGAACTTCTCCCCGTCGATCAAGTGTTTCGATCCCTAAATCTCCTTTACTCTAAAGCAGAGGTGGCCAAACTACGGCCCGCGGGCCAGATCCGGCCCGCCAACCAGTTTTGACCGTTTTGACCGGCCCGCCAACCTGTTTTGGCCGGCCTCTTATTGTTGATTGAAGCCACACTCTTCACAATGAAATAACACACAAATGTATGTTTGAAATAAATAATTACATGTCATATTACAAAACAAATTAAAACAACAGATTCATTATATTTTTTTTAAACAGTAATTTCAGTCCAAAGACTGGTATACATGTCTTGGCAGATGTGCTGTACAGTAGTTTGCCGTTGCTTTCTGTACGTGGTTCATTATATATGTAAAACTAAATCTCAGAACGTTTTTTTTTTAAGGATTTTATAGGTCTGGCGCTCTGGTGTTACCCTTTACCATAATCTGGCCCCCGGCCAACCTTAGCTTGGCCACCACTGATCTAAAGGATGGGGCTAAATAAGTAGGGAGCTGACATGGAAGGGCAATAACTGTGGTCAACAATATATGCTTTCTGTTGGAGAGTTGAAGTTAGGAAATAATTATGTCTTATTATCTAGACCTCAAGGTCTTTTATATTTGGACATGCGACCTAATATAACCGACTAGGTTGAACGAGGCAAAATGTGTGTTTTGTTTTTTTCAATTAAAAAAAAACAAAGTTAGGAAATATAATATAATAGCCTCCTTCAGTCATAACTAACTATGGGGATAATGCGCCCTAGGGGGGATAACCTTCAGCTGTGTATTTTTTTTTATGTTTTTTGTTTTTACTAGTGTTTCTTTTGGCTGGTAATCTTTTCTCTTCTGCTTATTGTAATGACGTCTTTTTGCCCAATCTGAGGTGTCACCGTAGGGAATTAGAAAATATGACGTGCTGTTAAAAACGTGGGCCAGTATAGTTTCTGGGAGGTCTGCTAGGAGACAAAGAAAAAAAAATAAGCTTTCTGCTCTCTCAAGCATGTCGTAAAGGCTACTAACCTTAAGTTGTACATGAGGCTAGCAACCTAATCATGTAAAACAAATCGCTACAAAATAAACCTCTGCAGTAGTGGTCGCATATTTCAAAAGGAGCTATAAAAAAAAAAAAAGGAAAAATCATGACGATTAAAACGATCGATAGAGACTATGAGTTGGAGGAGATTTTTAGAAATGGACTGCAGTAAAACTGGCTTGTGATATACTGTAAGAGAAACCAAAGGATAGGTCGTTTAAAGTTCTACCATAACAAAGAATAAATGCAAGAAATTATAACAAGATTGAACTTGAAGAAACACCACTAAAAGATGTAGAATCGTTCACATATCTTGGTAGTAATATAGACAAAGTTGGAGGGACAGACCGTGATATCAAAATAAGAATACAAAAAGCAAGAGACGCTTTCATTACATTGGGAAACATATGGAGAACCAGACAAGTGCCAGTGGAACAAGAGTTGAGAAGAAGACGCTGGCGATGGATAGGACACACACATTGAGGAAACCTGTTGATAGCATTACAAGGCAGTCCTTGTTCTGGAATCCACAGGGAAAGAGAGGCAGAGGTAGACCAAAAAACACATGGAGAAGAGAACTGGAAACAGAGGTGAAAATGATGAGGAAAACTTGGAAAGAACTTGAGCAGATGGCACAGGACAGGAAGACTTGGCATGTGTTTGTTGAAGGCCTATGCTCCTTGGGGAACTAAAGGGTATTGATTGATTGATTGATTGATTGATAACAAAGAAGAATAGCTATCCAACACTGTTTAGCCACATCTATCCCAGGCGTTTCCAGCATATTCCCCCCCCCCCCCAATCGTCTGTGCTTTTAGTAAACCTTCCCATAACCCCCGGCCAATGTGAAAGGAAATAAATTCTAGCGTTTGCCATGCATTTGCATATAAATATCAATGTACATAAGTACATTGTTTTATTATCATAAATGTTTATCAGACATAGTCCAACAAATTAGTGAGAAACTTAATTCTATTTCAGGTCAACCAATAATTTTATTTCAGGGAGAGATTTTAAGATACTCGATTTCAATAGGATAATAATAGTTATTTATCAATTATTCCCCTTACCTCCCATTAATAAGATTCTCGTACTTCCTAAGGGTACACGTACCCGAAGTTTGGGAACCCCTGTTCTAACCAGTTACAGAAATAGAAGGTACTCTTGGTTTTAAAATCTATGATGCAAGTCTTTAACTCATGCAATGCCTGACAGTTTCTAAATGTGAGCACAATGTTTACATAGACTGTAGCTACACAATGTTAAGCCATCTATACGTTATTACGGGGTTAATAGTTTATCATTAACATAGTGAAAGACGTGTAGTCCTCAGGAGTCTCTGAGGATAACAAAGATAGAATATGACTAATGCTCCCTGGGATACGTCGTTCAAGACTACTAATAAGAGGTTGGGTATGAGGTTGGCAGCCTCGTCGTATAAAACACATTGCTGCAGAAACCTCTACTACAAGAGAACATAAACGCTTTAGTGCAGGCTGCCTGTAAGGGGGTCAGCTGCAGCTGTGGTTTTATGCCCCGTAGGGAGCATAAAGGGAAATGATGTTGTATAGAGAAAGACGTTAGTTTGACCACTGAAGGTAAGTTAAATGTACAAATTACATTATAATGTCTATAGTCAGTGCACGACTGTGTAAACTCTTTACCAGTTCAAACGATTGTAATCCAAAATGTGTGACTGTAAATTAGACCTAATTTGATTTCACAACTCGCTGTGCATCAGAGTTGATATTACTTGTACTGGCATTTGATTTTATGGTGTATTAGAATTTATAGAAGTCGAATTATGCACTGCACGCTCGGAGCTATCACTAGTGACAAAATTAGATGCTGGAGAGAGAAGACACCGTTGTGAAAAACAAAAATTAAAACAGCTAAGAAAGGAAAGGTAATGAAATGTGTCAAAATAACAGTAATAAAATATTTATACACATAATTGAACATAGCTATTTATCAATGTGAGCGTCCGATTGGCAGAGTGGTTAGAGCGGTGGTCTCTCGTGGCAAAGGTGTCGGGTTCGAATAACGGTACTGACACGTTCCAGTCTACCCAGCAGTAAATGGGTATCTGAATGTGGTTAAAGAAGGAAAAGGCAGCGAGGAAAGGAACTGGTCACCCCCACCTCTCAATGCTGGACCTAGTATAATGAAGTCTCTAACACTTCACTCCACTACGCCAGAATCTGACTACCTTTACCTTAGTTTTCAATATAACATTTATAACAGAGAAAGTGTATTCGGAAATTTATCGACTTAAAACTAAGAAATAAAATATTTAGACACATAACAGGGCATATAACTTTATCGATAGAATATTTATAACAGATACATAACATATCACAGTTTCCATATAAAAAAATTATTGAAAACCACTTGGGAGAAAAAGGTCGAATGCCAAGACAGCAGCACATGTGTCTTTCTGGAATAGACATCCAGAGATGAACCGGAAGTAGACTTTCGAATGGAACTATCAAACACGAGGCAGAAAACGTTGGACATATGCTATAACCAAACATCGATGCGCAGGCGATGTGACGTGGTCTAGAAACCAAAGTGTCACAAATAGTACTATAGATCATACCATGAAGCAGTACTTCGAATGTTAGTGTAGGTACTTTGTGAGAGATTGGCTAACTTTAAAGTAAATCTTTTAAATATGTCCACCTTCGTACCAAATTATGTGACTTTGAAAATATATACACGTGTTCACTGTGTCGCACAAAGCAGATATTATAGTACTTCTGGCAAAACTTGGAAGATGGTAAAGTATATAGCATATGTTGTAAACACAATATATATATTTATATATATCGAAATGCATAGATGATTTTAAAGTATGTCAAAGTATAGAGTACCACGAAGTAGGCCTACATAGAACATATCTACTACACCATATGTGTAAGTATATAGTGCACGTGTTAAGTATGTAGTGCATGTCTACGTATGTAGTGCATGTGTGAATACGTGTATGTTAAAGTACACAGTATATAACGAAGTACCTCATCTTATAAAGCAAGTTGCTATAGAAACCACGGCTGCAAGATCTTGTGCTTTAACGTAAACTCCATGTTGGCCAATCAGCAGTGATGGATCCATGTCCTTAAGGACCGACCTAGGAGACTATAGTCTCTGAGAGCGGTAAATCTTCTCTCTCTCTCTCACCTATCATCTACGACAGCTCTTAAAGTGTCAGACAGTGTAAACCACAGATATATATTACATAAATCTTTATCTACTCACGGGCACGTACATACACGTAACGACAGTTAAACACACAGACGTGGGAAAACTATAACAATGATATATATATATATATATATATATATATATATATATATATATATATATATATATATATATATATATATATATATATATATATATATATATATATATATATATATATAGAACGAGCTGACCAACACGATTATTAAGTTCAAGAGAGATTTTAATCATCATTTAGAATCTTCTCACAACACCAAAGAAATACATCAAGGAAAAGCATATACAAATAGTCATAAAATTCAAGAAAATGCTACAAGGATGATAGCCCGTTAGAATCTTAACTCTAGGTTTAGCCCACAACCCCGTTAAGAGAACAGATGATAGCCCAAAGAGTTATAGATACATAGGGTTGAGTCTAAGAGGTTTCTTTCTTTCTCGTAAATGTATGAACAGAGTTGAATAATCTGATTTAGCCTAAGAAAAAAGAAAACTCTAGCAATAGCAACAAATTCTGCAGATTAAAAGAAATTAAGACAGCAAATGAGTGACCATATACAACGGTAAAATAACACTCTGACCTGCGTACACTCATTCATTCAGCCATGGCCATGTGCTCACAGGTATACTTACAGCTTTGCTCGCTGCCTCTGGGAACATAATAAATTCTAGGACCTTCACACAGACCCGAAAATGCAGTCATCGACCAAGAAATCCCCAGTTCCAAAAGACGTACTGAACTCTCTGTCTCAGGGAACGATTCCTTGGGTGTTCTAATTTTTCGATTGTCTGATTAAGTCACATAAAATTTGTCCAGGCACGAAAGTTAGCAGAGCACAATGTCATTTGCTTTGATTTCTAGAATTTAAGGAATGTCAGATCGGTGTCTACTCTCAGTATAGGATTTACTTTGGTCACACCACAGACTTGTCCACAAAATAATCTAGTCGGACAATGTTAATGTTATTTCTTGTAATATTCACGCCGCCAGGCAGAAAATTTACGTAGAGTTTATGAAAGAATTTAAGATCTGGCTCAAGGCCCCGTATTGATCATTACAGTCTTTGAAAACCCGTTAGTGGGATATAGTATTTCTGTCTAACTCTGTGGGCATATGCACTGTCAGCCCAGTGTTACTTGAGAAAACCCACGTGGTTCAAAATAAGGACTGTCTATTTCTTCACAAATATGAAACTCTTATTAAATGCCGGTAAAGTTCGGGTCACCCCAGTATTTCACTGTATAAAAGGAAAAGCACATATAAATCATTTACATATTATGTACTCAATATAACTTACATTTTAAATAGCAAGCCGACCGCTTGACTTATAATTTAAAACTTCCCGGGAAATAAGTTATATATAAAAAAAAATCGATCATCATGAATTAGGAATATCATGCGTATTCCGTCAATATTCACTGATGTCGCATCTAGCATTTATAAGTTAGATAAAATATTCTCGACTGAGTATTTAGCAGTTAAATTAAATTCCTTATAGCTACTTGTTTAGTAAGCTAAAGATATAATTTATTTTGTATTTCCACTGTAACTCGTCGACTAGAGAATATAACAAACTATAAATTAAGCACTCTGGACAAAAGAAACTAGTTAAAATGAAATGAGCGATTTAACGCTTTAAACACTTTCCAAAATACTAGATATCTATTGTATATAATATTTACCTCAAACACAGAAGTACTAAGAACTTAAACCACTTCGACCAAACTAAAGGCCATCTCTATTAACAGAGATTATTTAGAACTCGAACGAAGGCTAGTTCTGTCTTACTGCGAAGTTACTGAGTGAAATGAAATAAAGTTTCAAACTAGGGTTAATATCTTAAAATTTGACAAAGGGCCCCAACTTATTTCGCCAAGCGAAATTATCTCCCCTACTCCCAACACTTACGTCAGCTAAACGCGTGTCGAAATCGCCATCAGTGACCGAGAGTACGCCTGGCTGTGGTGCGGAGCGATTTTTCACGCTACGCCGGGTTTTTCTAACGAAAAACCTCATGCGTTTCTGCAAACTGTAGACAGCTGTCTCGTTCCTGCACTGTGAGGATGCCGGGTTTGACACCTTACGCTAGTGTCAGGTGAAAAATGGTAGACCAAAAGTCTGCTCTTTAGTCTGGGTATGAAACATAATCACACCTTTCGTCTACTGACATCTATGTAATAGAATCACTATTGCGATTATCCGTTTTGAGAAAAGAAACAGGTAAAGTTAAGGAATAGTATGCAAAATATATTTCGCAAACGAATGGATGCAAAATATACAGGAAAAAGGAAATAAAGAGAGATAACAAAATTACAGAATTCGGGTGAAAGAATAGGAAGACGCTATAGGCAATTTAATGATCAAAACCTACGTGACAGGACGTCCCCCCTTAAGATATGGAAGCGCTCCATGTCTACGTTATGGAATTAAATTTCCTATAACCGTAGCTTCGGGGTGTCTGTCTTCTTCCATCTGATCTCCCCCCTCCATCTCTCTCCAATTCCTACTCAAGTCTACTCCCCAAAGTTTCCTTCCTCTGGAATGTCTCCCATGCGCGCTTGAAAGAGCGTCGCCGCTTCTGACATTTTTGAAAGATTTCCTGTGATAGCGGTGGAATATCCCTGCCACTATCATCATCTTCGTCAGTTCTGGCGATCGTCAGGAGATGGTCGGAGGTCGGCACAGGTCTTTCCAAGTATCTCTTTAAGAGATTTAAATGGAAAACCTTTTCCTTTCCTTGAATAGCTATCTGGTAGTTAGCCTTAGAAATCTTTTTCAGGACGGTAAACGGCCCTTGCCATCCGATCCTCAGTTGGTTGTTCTCGATAGGGAGTAACACCAAAACGTCCTCTCCTGCTTCCAATTCTCTCTCTTTCGCGACTTTCCTGTATCGGTTAGCGTGCTTTGTGCGTGCTCGCTTAAAGTTAGTCGTTGCTAGGTCCCATCCTAGTTTCAACCTATCCTTTAAATCCGATACGTATTTACTGGCTGAGACAACTGTCTCATCAGCCTTCTCGTCTGTTAGAGATTGAAGTAAGGCTCCAAGCGGGCCCTTAATGGGTCTGCCGAATAAGAGCGTAGCTGGCGGAAATCCTGTGGAAGTATGAGGAGATTCTCTGTAGCCAAATAATGCTGCAGGAATACAAAGATCCCAATCTTCAGGTTTCACTTGTGCCAGTTTACTTAGCATTATGTTGAGGTTTCCATTAGCACGTTCCACGAGCCCATTTCCGGTCAGAGTATATGGCTTAGTGTGGATGTGTTGTGTCCTCAAGATCTTCACGATCTCATCCATCAACAGATTTCGGTATGGGGATCAGTTATCCGTCAACACTTGTTGAGGGAATCCCAACCGAGTGAAAATCTGCACGAGGGCTTCTGCGACATGCTTGGCATCTGCGCATGTTAGCGGGATAGCTTCTGCCCATAAAGTGCATGTATCGACTAAGGTCAGGATAAACCTGTTCCTTCTTTTAGTCCTTTCTAAGGGTCCTAAAATGTCGATCACAACCCGTTCGAATGGTGTTCCCACTATTGGCATTTCACCCATGTGGACTGGGGGTGTCCGTTGCTTGGATGGTACACGTTGGCACAGGATTTGACGTACCTGATAATATCAGTGTTTACTCCTGGCCACCAATAATGAGTGGTTATACGTTGGTTTGTGGCGTTCTGTCCCATATGTCCGCTGAAGGGAAGATAGTGCCCCATTTCTAGGATTTGGCTTCTGTACTGTTTCGGTACTAGGAGCTGGTTGTAACCTTGGTCAGGCTTGCCCGTTCTCCGATAAAGTACGCCATCCTCAGAAAAAATGTCCCCGTGCTGTTTGGGTTCCTTAGCCATGGGCAGTTTCCTAAAGCAGGGTGCCAAAGTAGGGTCCTTGTATTGCGCTTCTTTAAGTTCCATGGGTAACAAATTAGGCGCAGGCTCCCGTTCCTTCTTGGTTTGCCCTCTTGTAGTTACTGCTGCCACAATCGGCTCTTCCGGTTTCCCAATACACACGTATCTCCCGCCAAGTATGACTGGGTAGATGGGATCATCCATAACAGCCGCTTTGATCACGCCTCTGACAAAATCAGAGTGTATCTCCACCAATGCGTTGGGAAGCGCTGTAGGTGCATCACTCTTACGAACTCCACAAAGTTGGACGGTCTCTCCTGTCTCTTGACCGGGTTTAACCAGGTTTCTGGCAACAATGCAATCGTAAGAAAGCCCCGTGTCAAATAAGCAAGAAGTTTGAAAACCGTTCAAAATAACAGTACCTCGCGTTGAGGGTCTATCCCCAACAGGTTGGGAATCACTGTCAATAATTCCGCCTTGCGAGACTGTTAATAAGCATCCGATGCGTTTAGGCTCGGTATGCTCGGTCTGATCATATGTCCCGTGCTCAGAGGTTCTCCCTTTGCCACCTTGTCCTTTCTGGCTGCGCTGCCATGTAGGGCGGTCGGGTTGATCAGACTGTTTGGGGTGGTTGGGGTACTTGTTCTTGTAGAACTTGGATTTTTCCGGAGGGGGGTTTTGAGGTCCAGATTCTCTGTGGTTATTTTGGTTAGAAGCCTGAGAAGATTGCTCTAGGTTATGTTTTCGAAAATGATCCTCTGTCGGTTTCCGCTTTGTGGCCGGTAGTTCAGCCAGCGCATTTTGATAACGCTCAGACTTCTGTAAAATGTCTTCAAGCTTTTCTGCCCCCTGCTCGGCAAGAAATCTCCGGGTATCCGCAGACAATGTGTTCTTTATTTGTTCTGTTAAAACAAATTCCTCAAGACCTTCATTGGTAAAGGGGAGCTGCGAAAGCTCTAGGCACTTTGTCAGATAACCCTTCAAACGAGACGAGAACTGCTGAAAAGTTTCAGAATTATCTTTCCTGCTGTTGCGAAACAGTTGCAGAAATTTGCGAGCGTTCATTTCAAAACGCTCCAGTAGCGCTTTCTTCAACACATCATAGTTGTCTTGTTGGCTGGTCTCCAGTTTGGCGTAAACATCATACGCACTACTTTTCAGAGCCTGAGAAAGCTTCATGTTCCAACGCGACCTCTCTAAACCGTACAGAGTTGCAATTTTCTCAAATTTTTCTAGCCCAGTGTCAATCTTCTCATTTGGACAAGGGAAAGATTCTAGCGGAAAAGACATAGCAGAGAGATGAGTAGATTGAATGTTAGCAGGATCAGTTAAGGAAGAATGAGGCGAAGACTCTCCATTGCTGGAGGTAGAGGCAGCATCACGACTTTGGAATTCTAGAGTTTTAAGAGCTAACTCATGCTGTCTCTCCTTCTCCTTCTCTCTTTCCTCATGCTGCATCCTGCGAATTTCCATTTCCTCATCCATCTTCTTCTGCTCTAATAGACGGTCTTCCCTTTCCTTCTCCCTAGCTTCTGCTTCTTTCCTCTCCGCATCATATCTCTCAAGTTCGTCTCTGACAAATGCTTTCGCTTCCTCTCCTTCCAGTCCCTCCTCTCTCGCTTCGTCTCTGAGGAGTTGTCTAAGCTTTGCTCTCTCCGCCATATTAAATCAGTTACTGAGACTAGTGGAGAACGAAAAGAGGAAAAGGATACACTGATTCCTACCACTTACGAGAAAATACCAAATAAAAGATGATATACTTAACCATGGGATACCTCCTCCAAAAAATAAAAATCTAACTATCGCTGCTATTAATCGGCAATAAAGCACCTAATGCAAAACACGACTACGCCAACTAAATGGGAGTTAAGATTACTTCTGAAAAAATAAGTTGCTACAGTGGAAACAACATAATTATTGTAAAAATTAAAGAGAAAAATAATCCTTTAATTTTTAAGTCCACTATCAAGTTCACCCCCTGAAGACAGTTAGGGTAAGGAGGCAATTAATCTGGACAAATAGTCCGAAACGCACTCCTTAGCTTTTGCTCAAACACCTACTTCTTCAGTACCCGGTGAATGGTATACACTCACCACTTTACCAGCGTTTAGTATTACAAAATCAGTAATTAACATATATTCCGACGAAATCCACCTGTAACTCAAATGTATATTATTCAAATGCTGTGGAAAAAAACTTATCAGTTTTTGTGGTCAGCACGCCCGAAAACAGATCGTTAGTCTAGGGGATAAATTATTTAGAGATATAACAACTCACAAGACATCTCACTCTTACTCTATTCCAGAATAAAGAATCTTAAGTTCAAAATCCAGATAGACGAGTCCACATTTGTCGTACTCGTCTTCCTATTCTAAGTTCAAAAATCCGTCGGGCGAGACCCCATTTGTCGTATCGCCTTAGGATTTTGGGTTCAATTCCCGGTAACGAGCAACCATTTGTCGTAGATTTTATGATAGGGAAATTAAGACTTGGGTTGGTCCCTTCTGTATAGACTAGAATAAGCGATAGCCACAGTGAGAGTTAGTGACAAGGCGATAGAATTCCACGAGTGAGATGATAGAATCGTGGTATAGAGGCTGTCTCTGAGAGCGGTAAATCTTCTCTCTCTCTCACCTATCATCTACGACAGCTCTTAAAGTGTCAGACAGTGTAAACCACAGATATATATTACATAAATCTCTATCTACTCACGGGCACGCACATACACGTGACGACAGTTAAACACACAGACGTGGGAAAACTATAACAATGATATATATATATATATATATATATATATATATATATATATATATATATATATATATATATATATATATATATATATATATATAACGAGCTGACCAACACGATTATTAAGTTCAAGAGAGATTTTAATCATCATTTAGAGTCTTCTCACAACACCAAAGAAATACATCAAGGAAAAGCATATACAAATAGTCATAAAATTCAAGAAAATGCTACAAGGATGATAGCCCGTTAGAATCTTAACTCTAGGTTTAGCCCACAGCCCCGTTAAGAGAACAGATGATGGCCCAAAGAGTTATAGATACATAGGGTTGAGTCTAAGAGGTTTCTTTCTTTCTCGTAAATGTATGAACAGAGTTGAATAATCTGATTTAGCCTAAGAAAAAAGAAAACTCTAGCAATAACAACAAATTCTGCAGATTAAAAGAAATTAAGACAGCAAATGAGTGACCATATACAACGGTAAAATAACACTCTGACCTGCGTACACTCTGTTACGGGCCTCGGGACCCCAGTATGTTCTGGGTGCTTCGATGACTTCTAGTATTTGAGGATGACCAAGTTATTATATGCGTATTCAGTTTATAGAGTCAAAGTCCCTCGGGTTCTTATCACTTTTGTAGGATTCCGTAATACTGTTCGTTGGTATCGATAATGTCTGCTTTACCCTTGTGATACATTATGTGCTGAACATGTTTCGTATTAAATATTCGACCCTTGACTGACCTGTATTCGTCTCTTGTCTTATTGATTATATTGGCAGTGTGAGATGCAGCGTGTTAAGACATTAATCATCACTGGTCATGATCAGTTGAATATTAACAGCATTTAACTCAACTCCGAATACGACAGTTGATAAGACCGTGATTTTTGATGACTCAAAATATTTAATTAGTAATTTCATACCATGAGCAGACATTAACTACATGGGAACAAAAGTCACATCACATTCATGTACGATCTGTAAGAGTTCTCATTATTTCATAAACACATGTTCACAATCTCTATCTAGAGTTCTGGTTCAAGGTCAGTTCCTTTTAACGGCCAATGTCCTTTGGCATAAATTCAGAGGCTAACTAGACTTACTCCCGTCGCTAGTTTATACAATAGCCTTTTGCACTAGACTTAACTATCCTGCTAGTTCTGCAATACACTTATTATGCTAGGCTTACGTCTACTGCTAGTCGTCTAATATCCGTTACACTAGGCTTACGCTTGCCGCTAGCTGTACAATATCCATCTATACTAGTCTTACACTATTGCTAGTACCGTAATGTTCCTTTGGCATACCACGCCAGGCTAATCTGCCATAATTATGCAAACTGCGTTATTCATACGACGACTTACGTTTGGTTCAAGAAATACACTGCTCAATTGGCTTCCCAGCCACACAATTAAAAACACTTTCCAAGTGGTTATACCACACAATATAAGTGGCAATGGCCACACTTCTGAAACACACTGCCGTTCGGGTCAAAACCCACAAGTCGAATGACGTTACAAAGACATACGCGTCATGCATAGTGATATGCATACTACGTCGTTAATATATATTCAATTGCGATGTTCCATGGTGCAGCAATCCGAGTGTGATCAAAACTCAAATGCATGCACACATGCAACAATCATCGACATCGGTCGATGAGATATATCTCTATTCGTTTGAGGTGTTCCATGATACAGCCATTCGGATCGTGCACAAATCCAAATGCCTGTAGACATGAAACAATCATCGACATCAGTCGCGGAGATATAATCATTTGAGGAATGCGCCATGCTGCAGACATGAAGCAATCCTCAACACACTCATTCATTCAGCCATGGCCATGTGCTCACAGGTATACTTACAGCTTTGCTCGCTGCCTCTGGGAACATAATAAATTCTAGGACCTTCACACAGACCCGAAAATGCAGTCATCGACCAAGAAATCCCCAGTTCCAAAAGACGTACTGAACTCTCTGTCTCAGGGAACGATTCCTTGGGTGTTCTAATTTTTCGATTGTCTGATTAAGTCACATAAAATTTGTCCAGGCACGAAAGTTAGCAGAGCACAATGTCATTTGCTTTGATTTCTAGAATGTAAGGAATGTCAGATCGGTGTCTACTCTCAGTATAGGATTTACTTTGGTCACACCACAGACTTGTCCACAAAATAATCTAGTCGGACAATGTTAATGTTATTTCTTGTAATATTCACGCCGCCAGGCAGAAAATTTACGTAGAGTTTATGAAAGAATTTAAGATCTGGCTCAAGGCCCCGTATTGATCATTACAGTCTTTGAAAACCCGTTAGTGGGATATAGTATTTCTGTCTAACTCTGTGGGCATATGCACTGTCAGCCCAGTGTTACTTGAGAAAACCCACGTGGTTCAAAATAAGGACTGTCTATTTCTTCACAAATATGAAACTCTTATTAAATGCCGGTAAAGTTCGGGTCACCCCAGTATTTCACTGTATAAAAGGAAAAGCACATATAAATCATTTACATATTATGTACTCAATATAACTTACATTTTAAATAGCAAGCCGACCGCTTGACTTATAATTTAAAACTTCCCGGGAAATAAGTTATATATAAAAAAAAATCGATCATCATGAATTAGGAATATCATGCGTATTCCGTCAATATTCACTGATGTCGCATCTAGCATTTATAAGTTAGATAAAATATTCTCGACTGAGTATTTAGCAGTTAAATTAAATTCCTTATAGCTACTTGTTTAGTAAGCTAAAGATATAATTTATTTTGTATTTCCACTGTAACTCGTCGACTAGAGAATATAACAAACTATAAATTAAGCACTCTGGACAAAAGAAACTAGTTAAAATGAAATGAGCGATTTAACGCTTTAAACACTTTCCAAAATACTAGATATCTATTATATATAATATTTACCTCAAACACAGAAGTACTAAGAACTTAAACCACTTCGACCAAACTAAAGGCCATCTCTATTAACAGAGATTATTTAGAACTCGAACGAAGGCTAGTTCTGTCTTACTGCGAAGTTACTGAGTGAAATGAAATAAAGTTTCAAACTAGGGTTAATATCTTAAAATTTGACAAAGGGCCCCAACTTATTTCGCCAAGCGAAATTATCTCCCCTACTCCCAACACTTACGTCAGCTAAACGCGTGTCGAAATCGCCATCAGTGACCGAGAGTACGAGTGAGTTGCAAATCTCAGACAGCCTGTCTGTGGTGCGGAGCGATTTTTCACGCTACGCCGGGTTTTTCTAACGAAAAACCTCATGCGTTTCTGCAAACTGTAGACAGCTGTCTCGTTCCTGCACTGTGAGGATGCCGGGTTTGACACCTTACGATAGTATGCAAAATATATTTCGCAAACGAATGGATGCAAAATATACAGGAAAAAGGAAATAAAGAGAGATAACAAAATTACAGAATTCGGGTGAAAGAATAGGAAGACGCTATAGGCAATTTAATGATCAAAACCTACGTGACAGGGATCCTTTACCTTTACCTTACATAGTACATCCCTAAACACATTGGTATGTAGTCTATCACTAAGTACAAAGTACACGAATAAGCACATGCATAAATAAGTACTGGACACATCTCACAGCAAATCGGTAGGTGCACAATGTCTAAGTACATAGTAGATGACTAAGCACTTGTTTAAGTACAGAGTACATCTCTATAAGTACATTCCTAGACATTCACTGTCAAAGTATACAGTACATAATTAAGTGCGTATCTAAGGGTAGGTTACATCTCATAGTGGATAGTATTTATCTAAAAGCTGAAAGGTAAAGAAGAAGAAGAAGAACACATAACAGGAATTTAAGTACATACCTAATCAGTCAGGGTCAAAGTTCACAGTACAGGACTAAGACCTATCTACGGGCAGAGTAAATAGTATATGTTTAAGTAACACAACAGGCGTTATAGATATAGTACTAGTCTAAGTACAATACACAAGTCTAACAATATTTTACAGGTCTGTAGCACGTAACATATCTAAGCAGTCAGTATCAAAGTTCACAATACTAGACCAATCACGTAAATATGGGCAGATTACATCTCTAAGTAAATGGTAGATTTCTAAGTACACGGCAGACATAATAGATATAGTACTGGTCTAAGCACACGACAGACATAATAGATATAATACTGGTATAAGTACAGCATACAAGTCTAAGAATGTATTACATGTCTATAATACATTACAGGTGGGTAAATGCAGAGCGTATATGTGTCTACATAAATAGTAGTAGATTGCTTAAGCACTTAGTTGATGTGTAGATGGCTTAACTGTGGCTTCATAGAGCTCTTAATATGCCAGTTAAGCCTGTCGTCCCCTCATCAGTTTGGGCAGTTACATGCGTAATTAAAACACTGTTAAAATCTTTTAATCGTTCGATTGAAATAGTTTTTATTATTCTATTCATATAGTTTTAAAATTATTCCATTTAAGTAATGCATATTATTTTAATCACATACATTTTACTATTCCTTTAATACACTATTATTATCTCTATTCCCCAAATTTCTATTATTCCTTTCATGTAATTTAAATCATATCCTTGTGTTTTAACTCAAATCAATCGTATAATGTTTTATTCCTTGAAATGTTTTTGTGTTTCATTCACGTTTTTCATATTCCTTTCATATTTATGTCTTCATTTAGATTTTACAAATGCGTCTTCTTCTTCCTCTTCTTCTATTGTTTTGTTTTAAATTTCCTTTCTCGGATTTATATGTTATTTGCGACACTTATTTTAAATACTTTCATTTTTCGGAAGTTTTGAGTTGTAGGCCTATTCCTATATTTTTTTAATGTTTTTTTTTATTTGTTAATTCTCATATTTTATTGTCTTCCTCTTCTTTCGTCCTTAGCCACTGACCGTCAAAGCAGTCAGTGGCCATTACGCCTAGTGGCGTATATTTTATTGTACTTTCCTTTATAACGTTACTCGCAAAACATAATTTATTATAACCATTTTCTCTACCGTTTTTTTTCTTCCTTTTCTCTCTTTTTTTAAAAAAAAAAGTATTTTAAATAAAAAATGAACTTACTTGACATGTACTTTCTAATCGAATCTTTTGTTTCAGAATTGCAATTTTTTGTGGGTGAGATTTGGTAAACTGTTGGACTGGGTTTGTTTCATTTGTTAACTCGCACTGAACTACTATACGGTGTAGTTTTTAAATTGTCTCCACCACTATATTACTTGTAGGCGTATGAATTGTTCTGTTTAAGTCATACGAGTTCCCGCAATGTCGTCATTTTTGTTGTTGCTATATTCAGCAACTCGAGCGCTCTTTATTATACATTATAACTTTCTCAATTATCTGGTCTTACCATCAAGATCCCTGCCGACTACTGCAGGTAATGTACTGCATAAAGTCTTCTAACGCTGTACTCTTCTATTACCCATGCTACAAGTTTGAGGCATTTATGAAAGTAACCAATATGTTGTATATAAATCACTGTGCTGAGTTCCATAGATATATCATTAGACGTTTGAAATATACCATTATGCTTTTAAGATAAACTATTAGACTTTTGAGATATACCATTAGACTTTTGAGATATACCATTATACTTTAGCTGTTTCCGAGATTCGTATAATCCATCTATAAAAACTTTCATTCCGTTACCTCTAGCGATCTATACTTTTATTGATCGAGATTTACTTGCATACAATAGTATAGTATTTATTATGTTTATTTGATTTTTTGATAAATAAGTTTTAAGTGAAAGGTTTTCTGATAGGCTATTTCAGCTGAGACCATTATGTTCTGTATTCCTAAAATGCACACTCTATTTAATGCTACTAGTCCGCCCAAGTATTTAGATCAGTGTTTCTCAAGCGGTGTCCCGGAGCACGCTAGTGTGTCGCCGCGCTTATCAAAGTGTGCCGCAAAAATGTTGTACATTTACCACATGAAGTATATTTTTAGTGATCACGTAATATAAAACTGATCTTACAGCTTGAATGCATTCAATAATAATTGGAACTTGTTAAAAGCTAATGCTTTTTACTTGAAGGCTACACTTTGCGTGTGTGTGTGTGTGTTTGTTTGATTGATGCACGATGTGGCTCTAGATAGTCTAGACATCAGATGTCATATTTAGCTCTTCCCGAGTTCATATTTTCATTAGCGCAAATGTCTTAAGTGCGATTATGGTTTATAGGTGGTTATACCTTTTTATGTCACTCACTTAATCAGACACCGAAAAATGAGTTAGAAACACAAGGTAACCAGTGCACTCACTCCAACTCGAAGAAACAGTCTGTAACTCTGGTCAACGGTTCTGCACATTTAATACAACGATACGATGAATATACATGTCAGTGAATAGATGCACAAATCGGATATAGGCAAACAACTTCTATTCAGGCTTAATTTCTAGCACTATCAAAACTGGCCCATTTTCAACATGGCCTTTAAACAGGAACAGTCGGGTCGCTACCGACTTAAACCGACTAGTTATTCCTCTAGTCACGAATGCATAATTTTGCCACAGCGACAAACACAGAGAACTTCCAGTTCTCTCACGATGTACATCATACTTTGCCTACCAAGGCTTGCACATTTTTATAACAGTTTCCCAATTGAAACACATACACCAGCCACTCTGGCTAATCCAAACAGGGCACTCTCTTGCACCCTCTCTTTTTCCCACCTTTTTATACACCTCTCTTTTTCCCGCCATTTTTCACACGTCTCTTTCCCGCCATTTTTCACACGTCTCTCTCTTTCCCACCATTTTTCACACGTCTCTCTTTCCCGCCACAACAATGGAAAAAACCCAAGGATCACACCTCTCACGTCACACTTCCCACGCATAGCCCACATTCATTATTATTTTATGGGAGCGCTCTGCGGTGTCAAGCGACAACCATGATTACTAAACATAATCTGCCCTGCACCGCACCGCCGCTCCCAGCAGAACTATTAACTGCTTTGAACAAAAATAGATATACTTCAAAATTATTTAAACAATTAAAAGAAAATTGAATCGAGAATTTTCTAGTACCCACAAACTAGTGTATTAAATTTAGTATATACTGTATCACTGTAATTTTGTTTATTCAGGCGAGGGGTCATATAGGTGTGCCGCAAATTTTTAGAAAATTAAAAAGTGTGCCGTGAACACAAAAATGTTGAGAGACACTGATTTAGATCAATAAACGTGTTTTCGTATGTCGCAATGAAATTTACAATAACTTGTGGAGACTGCCATTTGTCAGGGGTAACCAATATTACGGCTGTTTTACAGTTTATTATAGGAGATAATCATGTATTTTTCCATAAAGTGACAGCCGTAAGAATTGTACTCGTGTTCATACTTCTATTACAGTACTTACTGAATTAAAACATGACTGGAGCATTCGACACTGAACTCCCTTACTCGAAGTTTTCAGCGAGATGTCTTTAGCTGAATTCTTATAATTGATTTTTACTTGTCAATTTTGGTACATGGGTCGCCAACTCAGCAACTGTGAAATTTAGGCCGTTATTCTAAACAGGTTGAGAACTATTTCTTTACAGGCAAAATTTTGGGGGAAACGTATATACAAAATAATAAGATAGGCCTTTTGCATCAGTAATCTATATATCTCTATCCTTTCATATTACTCTCTCTCTCTCGCTCGCTCTTTCTCTCTCTCTCTCCTCTCTCCTCTCTCTCTCTCTCTCTCTCTCTCTCTCTCTCTCTCTCTCTCTCTCTCTCTCTCTCTCTCAGTACACTTTTCACTGAACACAGTCGTGAATATGGCGCAGTAATAGAGCGTAATGTGTAGTTATTGTTTGTAAAACCATACCTGGGGCTGCTAAGTTCGTTGCTCTTTCAGAGATGTAAACTATTTTATATAATAATAATAGCCCCTTCAGTCATAACTGACTACGGGAATGCGCCCTTGAGGTGATAGACCTCAGCTGTTTTTTTTTTCCTGATGTTCCTTTTGACGTGTTCGTCTCTCTTCTGCTAGCCGTGAGAGCTTCTTTTCGCTCAATCTGTGGTAGCACCTTACAGAGCATCGCCACTTGATGCGATCGGCAGCTTCATCCTCCCAGGTTGCTGGATCTATGTCCAGCACTTTCATGTCTATCTTGTACACATCTTTGAATCTCAGCTGCCGTCGCCTAACTGTTTTTTTTTTTTTTTTTGTTTTTTTTTTGCCATCTGCCAGTTATCCATAGAAAATATCTTTCGGGATGCGACCATTTTCCATGTGGCGGACATGGCCAAGCTAGCGTAGTTTGCGCTGTTAAGCAGTGTATACACGCTTTGAAGGCCAGCATGTGACAATACTTCCTATTATTTCTTGTTTTGTGATTATTGATTGGTGCAAAATTTTCTGTCCACATTTTGGGCTTGACCCTAATCTCCACGCACCCAATGGGGAAAGCAGACAGTGGCGAGACAACACCTAATTGGCTGGGGGCTGCCCAGCTTGAAGCGGGCGGTAGCTGCCCAGTGAGATCCTAGAACCTCTCCCACTGTCGAAAGTAGCCCTTGGCGCCATTCCCTACGCGAAATGGGCACAGCGTTATATTAACTTGTGTTTTACTAACGTGGCAACACTTCTTTTCATTTACGGCTTGCATCATGATAAAATTACCTCTACACCTCACGGTAGAAGGGGAACGACTAAGTAAGTATCATGATAAAAAAATGCATTTATATTATTTCTCTCTTTATTTGTTACTGGTTTTTTTTGGTCCGTGTATACCCTGATAAAAACATTGGTGTTGCAACGTCGCTCATTTCTTTGTTCCTTGCCCTAGTAAGATATTCTCTTCTTCTTCTGTCCTTAGCCAAAGACCGACCAAGCAGTCAGAGGCCATCACGCCTTGTGGCGTCTTAAGGGCAACAGCAGATTGATTTTCTCTGTTGTAGTTTCCCATCACGCCTAGCGGCGTCTTTAGGGCAACAACAAATAGATCCATCTGCCGTTGTTTCCGTAATCGGTGTGACAAGCCAACGGGTGATCAGCCCATTGGGCCTAGTAAGATATACTCGACCTATTTTCGTTCACCCCCTCCCCCACCCTTTTTCCTTCGAATGACGTCAAAAGCAGACTTTGCCTTGCCACATTTTATTTTATTATTATTATTTTTTCGTGTCTAGAAATAGCTTTTATAACATTAGATATACGTCATTGTGACGACCGATTACACTTGACAACAGCCAAAATGTATCCGAGACAAAAGTAGCTATCTTTAACTAATTTGGACATGCTGATCCCGAATATGAACTTAAAAATCGCGAATTAGCTCTAGTTTCCAAGATCCGGGAGGGGGGGGGGGGGGGGGAGGGCTGGTGGCTGCACCTTCCCGACGCGATTGACCCAGTCCTTCTCTTTTCTATAGCCCAGGCGCGTGATTCCCCACGAGACGGATAGCCTTGAGCGTTAATTGGTGATGCAATCTGCATCAGTCATTGCAACCACATTTCCTCCTTGTCATCATTTGTGTTGTAGATTCTGTGAGTGCAGACGTGTAGTTCAAGATGCCTCGTGAATGTGTGAACAGTGCGGATTATTTTTGCTATATTTGCGGACAAATAACTTTGCTATCACAAAGGCGACCCATTACACCGATGATAAAGAAAGCTTACAGCCTTTATTTTGGTTGTGAGATCGGTAACCAGGACCGGCATTGGGCCCCACACATATGTTGTCAATCCTGTGCAACGAATCTGCACTGCTTGTTGAACCGAAAATGACGATCGATGCATTTTGCAGCTCCAATGGTGTGGAGGGAACCGACAAACCATCTTAATGATTGTTACTTTTGCATGACTCCTCCAATTGGACATGGTATTTCTAAGAAGAAAAAGCGGCCTGTGACCTATCCGAATATTCCCTCTGCTATGCGGCCAGTGCCTCACGGGAAAGGACTTCCTGTTCCGGACCCATCAGGAGCTTATACTCTGGATGATGAAGAAGATAATAAGGCCAGTGGACATCCGTCACCTGTGAAAGCATCTACACCAAGAGATCCTGATTTCGTGCCTATCGAAGAGTCTGCACAGCCACATAAAATTACCCAGAGTGAATTAAATGATCTAGTGAGAGATCTGGAATTGCCAAAAAATAAAGCAAAGCAGTTGAGGTCCAGACTGCAGCAATCGAATCTTCTAGAAGAGAATGTGCATGTGTCTGTGTTTCGTGCTCGGCAAAAAGATCTGCTTCCATATTTCAAAATGACAGATAATTTCATTACTTGTGTTGATATAGTGGGTCTGATGGCAGCACTACACATCAACTACAAAGACGACGATTGGAGGATGTCCATTGATTCGTCCAAGTTGAGCTTAAAAGCTGTGCTGCTCCAAAATGGTAACGTTTTACCATCTGTTCCACCCGGGTATGCAGTCCACATGAAAGAAACGTACAACATGAAACAACTGTTACACACCATCAACTATGACAAGTATAAGTGGCAGATTTGTGGTGACCTGAAGGTCATTGCCATCGTGATGAGGCTACAGCAGGGTTACACAAAGTTTTGCTGTTTCCTCTGTCTGTGAGACAGCCGTGCCTGGTCCCACTACAAGAAAAAGGATTGGCCTCGACGACAATCACTTGAACCGGGAACAAAGAATGTACTTAACGAACCACTTGTAGAATCCCACAAGATCTTGCTGCCTCCTCCCCACATCAAACTTGGACTAATGAAGAATTTTGTATAGGCCATGGATCGAAATGGGGCAGGATTTTTATACCTTCGTGATAAGGGTTTTGATGATATCCTCACAGGTGATGAAAAGTTAGCTTGGATTGCTTTCCAGCAAGTGGCCACAAACTTTCTAGGAAACAATAATTCTGACAATTACCAGGAGCTTGTATAAACCCTCTTGCAGCGCTACGAGAGCCTAGGGTGCAATATGTCTTTGAAATTACACTTTTTACACTCTCATCTGGATTTCTTCCCTGCTAACTGCAGTGCTGTCAGTGACGAGCATGGGGAACGATTTCATCAGGACATTACTACCCTCGAAAAAAGGTACGAAGGGAAATGGAATGCAGCAATGCTAGCAGACTATTATTGGACCCTTGTGAGAGATGCTCCAGAAACTCATTACAGGCGACAGGCAAAAAGGCGTCGCTGTGAATCATTTCCGCTGTGAGCATTATTATCATATGGTTTGTATATGCAAATGTGTAAAACATGTTTTATAGATATTAAAAAAAAAACTAGAGCTAATCTGGTGTTTTAACGGCCATTTTAATATTCAGCAGCCCAAACATCATAAAGGTAACTTGGCTTAATCTCAGATACACACAAAAAGTCAAAATCTGTTGTCCAGTGTTATTACTTTTCTTTCCCTTTTCCTTCCTATAGATCAAGGATTGTCGTGGTTGAGTTAGAGTGTAGAGTATTTGTCGAGTTGGACAATAGTATTGAAATCGAAAAGGGATAGTGGACTGACAGAGTTATAGCTTACACATAGATAAAGTGTAATAGGAGGTGGACTTGAGACAAACCTGGAGAAGAGTTATTAAAATTATTACTCTCTCCAAGCCCTCAACACACTTATACTGTCTAAGCACCTCCTGCTCTCACTCTTTTCTCTTATCAAAATAGAGATTACAGTAAAGAGCTTGAAACAATTTAATTATGGATGGAAGGGTCGTGAACAGCGCATTAATAAATGTGTAAACTTTATTAAAGAAGAAAAGCATGAAAATAATGCATCTCATCACAACAACATAAAATTACATCAATAATCAAAATATGCCAAATACACCAACAACACACACACACACAACCAATCATAAAACCTGCAGAACACGGAGAAATAACCGAGGGACAGTCCGTCCGCTTTCGTGGGACCAAATGTAATAGCTCCCATGTCTTTACGTCAATATATACTCCATGGGTGATGGAATTGACCTGTAAATCCAATGAAGGCGCTAACTTTGGGGACCCCTAATTGCGTGAGGGGGGGGGGGGCTGAAACTCTGTATTTATCTCCGGTTTACCAAATGAATAGGCTGAGTGTCAGTCTGTCCGCTTTCGTGGGACCAAATGAAATAGCTCCAATGTCTTTACGTAAATATATACTCCATGGATGATGGAATTAACCTGTAAATCCAATGTAGGCGCTAAACGTTGGTGACATCTAATTGCGTGAGGGGGCTGGAACTCTCTCCTGCTGACCAAATAGACAAACTGAGCGACAGCCTGTCCGCTTTCGTGGGATCAAAGGCGCTAGCTCCAGAAAAGTGTCTTACGTGTAGATCCTTCAAGGTGAGGGAATAAGCCTACAAAACTTTCCTCGGTGGTGCTAAACGTTGGTGACCCCTAATTGCGTGAGGCAGGGGGGGGGGGGGGGGCTGGAACTCTGTCTATCTTTGGCTGGCCGCTCCTAAGTGTGAGGTTCTACATAACCCAGAAATACACCAGACGAAGTTACTTGAGGACAAAGAGTCCCAGCACTCTTATCCGGCGCTATTGCTTGCTTGGCATTAAATCCGGTTTAGGCTGGTTTGACTGTGGTTGACTGAGTGCCCCGTTTAGGCACACAAAGGCTGGTGATTGAAATTCTGCTATAGACCCTGAGCTGATTGATATGCTGGAAGCCGCCATGCTCTGACTGGCGCTCAATAGGCGAGTAGGAGACTACTACTGCAACTGATGATTTCAGATTTAGCGTTGGCTCGTTACACTACGTGAGCTTAACTTCCGTGAGAGGGAAATGGCGTTAACAAAAGACGGGTTTTGGATCAGGTAGGGGGTTTGACGACTCGTGGTTGCTAGCTGTATTCAGAATCCCTCTAGAACGAAGAGAATGTGACATTCTTCGCCTGACTGGAGACTTGACTCTAGCAATTCGGTATCACTGAAACCCGAAAAATGAATAGAGATAGGCCTTAACATTTAGTTCTGTGTTAAGGTAGTAGACTACCTTGTAGGGTAAAAAACTCAAATTTTCCTTTCAGAATCAAACAACCATGGGTATAGTGTTAGTATGGACTTAAAATTTTTGTCCACATAATGACCTCATTAATTATGCAAATTAGCTATCCAATATGGCCGCCGTAGTGAATAAATTATACACCTTTTTTAAAACATCATAACTATGTTATTTTTACTAGGATCTGACTGAAACTTGGCAAATTGAATTAGTATATATAGCTTGAGTTTTTGACCTAAAATAACAGATATTGACCGAAAGGTTGATTTGTAATGAATTTTCAAAATTTATATTTCTTGAATGTTTGATATTTGTGCCTCATTATATATGCATGATGGTCATAAAACTAAAATTTTGAATTCAATTGTATCCATTTTAGGTCATAATCTGAAAGATTATATGATAACCAACTGTGTTAATTTTCATGTCAATTGAATGTACAGATCCAGAGATATCTTGTTTCAAAGATCACCAATTATGCTAAAAAGACAATTCCGAGAAAACAAAGAAAAACAGAAAAAGAACTCACAAAATGAAGTTTAATGAGCTCCTGTTGAATAAAGGTCTCCTTCTACTGCAGCTGCAGTGTCTATGAATCCCATTTTCAGTGCTCTCAGGGTCTTTCCATTGCAATGTCCTTACTTGCTGAATAGATCCTGTGCAGCGTTCTCCTGTATGCTTTCTTTGCCATGCGTTGACTTGTGTTCATGTATATCGAAAAATTCTGCAATGCACTGTGGCCTTTCCCAATAGAACGCACAAATGCCACCATTCGCACATTTACTTCTTTGTTTGTGAGTAGCTGAAGATGAAACATCAGAAGTATTGAAATTGGCAGTCCATTCGCCACTGTTTGTGCGCTTGATACTGATTTCATGACAAAAGCCATTCCGAGTCTCTTCGACGATCTCACAGGTCAGTGAGTACTGATAACATTTGTCACATCTAAAGTTAGCGCATAAAAACCCAAACAGTAGTTTTACATCCATAAGGATAAACCCATTTCCTTTGTTGTCATTTTTAGCTTGTCCTTCACTTTCTTGGACCTTTATGACCTTTATTTTCTTTGCTGAGGAGCACAGAGGTTTTATAGCGTCACTATCGACAATAGGTGTCTCATTTTCAGGCAACGGTTTGTTGGTGTACACGCCTCCCAGTCTTTGTCTTATTTCTCATTGTGAACAAAAGAAGCTCTGCTAACTACTATTATACAGAATCAGTATAAAACTAGCAATAAATAGAGTTGATGTTGGTGAAAATGCACTATGCATGTAACAAATGTTGAAATTTACGATCAAAGCTTTCTAGACACACACTTTTGAAAAATTCACAAGAAATCATTGAGTGATTCCCCGTGGAAAAGTTATAAATATTTTTTTCCTGTTGCCTATGTATAATTATAATTTCGCAGTTTTACAATTATGCACCTTCTTGTTGGGTCATTATTCACATGGTAACCAACTATAAACATTGGTTGCTATGCAAATCACTCAAGGGGGCGTGTGTAGAAAAACACTGATTCCTATCAAACCAGAGTATCTCTAAGCTTCTATGAATTATTTTTAGTTCAAGAACATGTTGACGATGATTTAAAGCATGAAAATGAAAATTGTTGGATTTTTATTTTTTTTAAGCTTTTCTGGGTATACTTCTACCTTAAAGTCTGCCTTATCTCATGATGGTCCATCTCGGGCCAGGAAAATATTCACGAGTGTGTTAGTCTATTAAGACTAACCAGATTTATAGTTTACATACAACGCCACCCAGGACACCTGCATGATCGGATTCTACAGATGTATCGGCGTAATGCGTAATAAAGAGTAATGCAGAGGTTTCTCTGGAGACTACATCAAAGACAACAGACCCCGTGCGAAAGTTCCCCAGATCGGCGATGCATAATATTATGGTCAGGGGCCACAACAAATCTCTCCTGAATTGAAGATCAAACTCGTTTACCGACCGCAGAAGATTGGTCCCTGCTAACGAGCCGTGTCTTCACAGAAACCGTCTTTCGCTCGTTCGAACACTTTAAGCGTAACAGAAATGTTTCTCTGGTCAAACGAACTACAGGTGCGTTTAGATAACATTACGTTAACTGACCGTTGAAGGAATTTATTACTGAAGGCCAGCCAGAACGTAAACAACCCTCGGGTGGGGTTTGCGAAGGTGAAGAATGAAAGAAAAGAAGAATACAAATGACGAGGAAACTAGGACATTAAAAAAGTAATAACATATGGAACGGAATGGTAAAATAAATTATCAGTCACTGTGACAAGGATCAACGACTACAGTCGGCCCTCTTGCTGGCCCTCTTGCTGGACCTCTTGTTGGCCCTCTTGCTGAAATCTTACAACAATGTGCTCTAGCAGCGGTGAATTATGTAGCAACTTTATTTACATGATGAGGTTGCCTGCTTCATGCACAATCTCATACTAGTCCGCTCTTACGACATGCCTGAGGGATCATTAGCTCTTTCCTTTCTTTGTCCCATCAGAGACCCCCCCCCCCGGGGGGGGGGGGGAAGTGCAGGAGGTGATAGATGTAAATATACAAGAAAAGCTGTTTTAATTATTCACCCAGACCACGGGACCGCCCAGATATAATAGCTTTGAAAAGTGTAAGAAAAACAGTTTAACAGTCACCCAGACCACCGGACTAGTCCAAGAACACCCCTTAATCTCACAACAGGTGTTAACCGCAGAACTATAAAAGGAGGAAAGAACAACTGGGCTCTTAAGTATCATCATCCTCATCATCATCATTCTCCTTTTTAATCTTCGCAGGAATGGAGCCATCACTGCGGTCGGTCCCTTTGCTGGTAGCCTGCACCAAACATTCTTGCAGTGTTGGTTTCTTTAGGAATGTGTTTTACATGCTGAGATTGGGACCCCCATGCATTAACCTCAATTTAGTCGCTGTGTACGACACGCCTGAGAGAGTAGTTGTCATATTCTTTCACCAGAGACCCCCTCGGTAACTACACGAGACACTAGAGGCAAATATTAAAGAAAAACTGTTGTAAGTATTCACCGAGATCAAGGGACTATCCAGGTAGAATCGCAGAGCATCTGCTTCAAAGATGCCTAACATATGTGGAACAGAGAAAACGCATGATACAGCAAACACCTGTACCATTCGTGGAAAAGCTCTACAGAGATGCAAATAGCCTCAAACTGACTACTGCTTTCAAGAAGACGACTGAGAGTGTACGAAAAAGAAGAAGAATCGTTTTTAATAGTGCACGAAAAACAGTTTAACAATCACCCAGGCCACCGGACCAGTCCAAGAACTCAACAGAATCTCACAACAGAGGTTAACTGCTGCAATAATCTAGAAAAGGGGAAAGAACAACCGAGCTCTTAAGTATACAGGAAATAAATTAACACATTTTCAGGCGCAAATAAATTATGTTTCTCTGAATTGATTGCCGATTTCCTACTAACATTTTAAAACGTTTGAGGGAGAAATAAAATGGTATATTTTAATTGGGATCGTGTTCCCTTCCCCGCCTCTTTCTGGGCATGGACGAAATTAGCTCTAATAGTTTGACAGGCGTTGCCAAGGGAACGTCGTTTAACTACGTAGACTGCAATGTATGGATGCATGGTGCTTGTACCGCTCACGGCACCATGCCAGGTTGGCTTTGATCTAATGTCTAATTGTCGGATTTGAACATTGATCGATTTAAGAAACCATTCAATTTAGATACAGGCCATGCTGTGCTGTTGAACTTACTTTGGCTGATGTGCAACACTCAGTGGCGTTCACTATGCTTTTTTCTTGGTGGGGATATCTATAGATAATTATGTAGTTACACATGTGTGTCCGCGCGAGAGAATATAACACAACCGGGGGTTTAGGTTACAAATTTATAGACAGGGAAAATAGTATAGTTTTCATCGTCAAGGTTAAATTAAGGAGACAAAATATATACAATTTGTTATACATTGAAATATTTTAAAAGTACACTTTATGAGCCGTTAAAAAAAAAAAAAAAAAATTGACTCGTCTTGGCGAGGCACGTACCGTTCAACCTAATTAGTTATATTAGAGCGCATGTCCAAATATAAAAGATTTTTAGGTCTGTTTTTTAATTGCTTTGATGAACCGTTTAATTACTTGAAGCTCATTACATGTTATAAAGATGTCATGTATTTTCCACCTTAGGTTGCCAGCCCGCATACACAATCTCATATTAGTTGTCTTGTACCCCATGTCTAAGGCAGCAGTAGGCATGTTCTTTCTGTGTCTGATCAGATACCTCCGTGGAAACTATATAAGGTGGTTTGGAACAAGTATATTTTGAGAAAGGTTTAGATTCTCAACTTTAGAAGATACTGGATCGAATATAAAAAAAAAAAACATATATTTTTGCCAGCAGCCAAAAGTTGATTCACGAGGGCCTATGGAGAGATAATGAAAGAATATGTTTACTCATCCTCATGCATGTCGTACAAGGCGATTATTGTGTGGTTTTACACGGGACTGGTAAACTCATCATGTAAAACAGATTGCCACAGAAACGACAGCTGAAGGAGCATGTGAATACTTGATACAGGTTTCCTGCACGGCGACCAGCTGTATTGTGAAGTGAAATGATGATGATGAAATCGTTGACATCTTCTCGCTTTAATTTTCATAGCATGAACCGATTTTTCCTTATATACAAGTTCTTTGATGGAGGAATTCACGGGTTGCGCGTTAAAAAAACCTTTTGTTCAGAAAAAAGGCATGTAAGGAAAGATAAGTACAAATAGTTCCAACGAGCAAGCAGAGACATAAGCATATGATACATAAATCTAATAGCGTAATAAGACAGTCCTAGTTCTAGGGGGTCGCAGTGGCTAAGAAGTATGGCGTCCGCCTCGTATTCTTAAGATGTCGTGTTCGATTTCCAGTAGAATATATATTTTTCAGAATCAGTGGTCCTAATGATGTCATACTTCCCCCTGGTCTCCTGGGTAGTGAGATCGGATACCTAGCCTTCTCGGATAAGGGCGAAAAATAGAAGGTCCCATGTGCAAGTTGCGCACGTTAAAAATCCCTCGGCAGTAGGAAATCGTAAAGAGTAGGCCATAAAGCCGCGACACTGGCAAAATTTAAAAAAAAATTAAAAATCTAACCCCCACAAAAAATATTTATAGAATGTGTGATTCCTGTATACACACAATGGGATCATGGCCGGTGTTACGGAGTTCTTGTACAGTGCTTAGATCCTCCTTGTGTGATCTAAGGGAGGAGATCGGAGCACTGATGGAGTTGTCTGTATGGAATAAAGATGGTCCTTAAAATCAAATCAAAAACCAAAATCAAAAACCAAATAAAAAACCAAATCAAAAACCAAACCAAAAACCATACCAAAAACCAAACCAAAAACCATACCAAAAACCATACCAAAAACCAAATCAAAAACCAAATCAAAAACCATACCAAAAACCAAATCAAAAACCAAATAAAAAGCATACAAAAAACCATACCAAAAACCAAATCAAAAACCATACCAAAAACCAAATCAAAAACCAAATCCAAAATCAAAAACCAAATCAAAAACCAAACCAAATCCAAACCAAAAACCATACCAAAAACCAAACCAAAAACCATACCAAAAACCAAACCAAAAACCATACCAAAAACCATACCAAAAACCAAACCAAAAACCAAACCAAAAACCATACCAAAAACCATACCAAAAACCAAATCAAAAACCAAATCAAAAACCATACCAAAAACCATACCAAAAACCAAATAAAAAACCATACCAGAAACCATACCAAAAACCAAACCAAAAACCAAATCAAACACCATACCAAAAACCAAACCAAAAACCAAACCAAACTCCTAGTTCTGGGAATCCCTCAGGTTGCAGAAAGTAGAGCGATAATTAAAAAAAAAAAACTACGTAAAGAAGATAGCTAGAGACAGACAAATAGACAAAATAAAGGATAGAGAAGACATTGAAAGAACAAGGACAGAAGTGCAAAAGAAACCTGGTAAAAAGCCTATACACTAGAGCAATGTTTCCGAAACTAGGGTCCGCTTACCCCAGGGGATACACTCGGAAGTATTAGGGGGTACTCAAATGAAATCGTTTCACGTCAGATGATGTTGATAAGATTATATATATTGCACTTGTGTTATCGTGGGTAATGGTAGAGGCGGTTGAAATTGTTGAAGATGTTGGTGCACACTTATGAGATGATATCGATGAAAGAGCACGGGAGATCTGAAAGAGATCTGAAGCGCGATTTTTGTAAGAAACGTAAGAAAATAGTATGCCTGTGTTTACGTCTTCTATTAAAGACAACATTAGTAGAAGAAAGATTGTAACAAACAGGAATTCAACAACGAAGGATTGTAACAAACAAGAAGTCAACAACGAAGGATTGTAACAAACATGAATTCTAGAACGAAGGATTGTCACAAACAACAATTCAACAATGAAGGATTGTAACAAACAAGAATTCAACAACGAAGGATTGTAATAGACACGAATTCTACAACGAAGGATTGTCACAAACAACAATTCAACAATGAAGGATTGTAACAAACAATAATTCAGCAATGAAGGATTATAACAAACAAGAATTCAACAATGAAGGATTGTAACAAACAAGAATTCAACAATGAAGTATTGTAACAAACAATAATTCTACAACGAAGGATTGTAACAAACAACAATTCAACAATGAAGAACTGTAACAAACAACAATTCAAACATGGAGGATTGTCACAAAAAACAATTCAACAATGAAGGATTGTCACTAACAACAATTCAACAACGAAGGATTATCACAAACAACAATTCAACAATGAATGGTTGTAACAAACAACAATTCAACAATGAAGGATTGTCACAAACAAGAAATCAACAATGAAGGATAGTAACATTCAACAATGAAGGATTGTCATAAACAACAATGAAGGATTGTAACAAACAATAATTCAACATTGAAGGATTGTAACAAACAATAATTCAACAATGAAGGATTGTAACAAACAATAATTCAACAATGAAGGATTGTAACAAACAATAATTCAACAATGAAGGATTGTAACAAACAATAATTCAACAATGACGGATTGTAACAAAAACAATTCAACAATGAAGGATTGTAACAAACAATAATTCAACAATGAAGGATTGTAACAAACAATAATTCAACATTGAAGGAATGTAACAAACAATAATTCAACAATGAAGGATTGTAACAAACAATAATTCAACAATGAAGGATTGTAACAAACAATAATTCAACAATGAAGGCTTGTAACAAACAATAATTCAACGATGACGGATTGTAACAAACAACAATTCAACAATGAAGGATTGTAACAAACAACAATTCAGCAATGAAGGATTGTAACAAACAACAATTCAACAATGAAGGATCGTAACAAACAACAATTTAACAATGAAGGATTGTAACAAACAACTATTCAGCAATGAAGGATTGTAACAACCAATAATTCAACAATGAAGGACTGTAACAAACAATAATTCAACAGTGAAGGATTGTAACAAACAATAATTCAACAATGAAGGATTGTAACAAACTGGAATTTAACAATGAAGAATTGTAACAAACAACAATTCAACAATGAAGGATTGTAACAAACAATAATTCAGCAATGAAGGATTGTAACAAACAATAATTCAGCAATGAAAGATTGTAACAACCAACAATTCAACAATGAAGGATTGTAACAAACAACAATTCAACAATGAAGGATTGTAACAAACCATTATTCAGCAATGAAGGATTGTAACAAACAATAATTCAACAATGAAGGATTGTAACAAACAATAATTCAATAATGAAGGATTGTAACAAACAATAATTCAACAATGAAGCATTGTAACAAATAATAATTAAGCATTGAAGGATTGTAACAAATAACAATTCAACAATAAAGGATTGTAACAAACAACAATACAACAATGAAGGGTTGTAACAAACAATAACTTGGCAATGAATGATTGTAACACACAATAATTCAGCAATGACGGGTTGTAACAAACAACAATTCAGCAATGAAGGATTGTAACAAAAATCAATTCAGCAATGAAGGATTGTAGCAAATAACAATTCAGCAAAGAATTGTAACAAAAACAATTCAACAATGAAGTAGTGTACCAAACAATAATTCAACAATGAAGGATTGTAACAAACAATAATTCAACATTGAAGGATTGTAACAATCAATAATTCAACAATGAAGGATGATAACAAACAATAATTCAACAATGAAGGGTTGTTAAAAAAAAAACAATAATTCAACAATAAAGGATTGTAACAAACAATAATTCAACAATGAAGGATTGTAACAAACAATAATTCAACAATGAAGGATTGTAACAAACAATAATTCAACAATGAAGGATTGTAACAAACAATAATTCAACAATGAAGGATTGTAACTAACAATAATTCAACAATGAAGGATTGTAACAAACAATAATTCAACAATGAAGGATTGTAACAAACAATAATTCAACAATGAAGGATTCTAACAAACAACAATTCAACAGTGAAGGATTGTAACAATCAACAATTCAACAATGAAGGATTGTAACAAACAATAATTCAACAATGAAAATTTGAAAATGATGAGAAAGACGAGGGACGACCCTGAGCGGATGGCACGTGACTGGAGGACTTGTCACATGTTTATTGAAGACATGTGAGCCGCGGGGATCTGAAAGGTTATGAATGAATGGCACCATTTTTGTCTAGCGAAAGTGACAGCTATTTACGATTAATCCCGCTCTTCATGTTATCTTTGAGCCGCGCTGGTGTAATGGTTACCACATTGCGCTGGCGATCAGGTGTTCAAGGTTCAAGCCCGGTAGGCATTTGAAGCAATGTCATCGACCGGGATTTCGACTGAATAACCTGAACGGCTCCTGAGATAAACCCTCTGTGGATGGGAAGGAGCGAAGCTCCTGACCAGGTTAGAAGGAAAGTCCACAGACTTCTCAGCCTCGCAATGACATGTCATTGGGCTGAAGGGCTGAAAGCCAAAGTGCCGCTGGTTAAGGGAAAAAAAAAATCTTTCTCCAGCCCAGCAAGCTACTGGCAGTTAAACATACATGTCTTTCCTTTCTTCAATTGTTTGTAATGTTCCTTCCTGTGCTGCCGATCCAACTGACGTCCGAGTGGTGACATTGGCTTGAATTTAACACCAGGAGAGCCTGTTTGAGAACGACACCGCTATCTACGTATAAATGAACAATGCTAAGACTGCTGGACTTAGGCATCAAATTTAAGACTAGCAGTGATGGACGTACGAGGGGATCAGCAAGCGTGTATGCAACCAGAGCGCTACGGGAACAATCAGCGTTTATACCCTTTGACATTTGCTTAGGAAAACTGAGCATCAATGGGTTAGCCCGGAGTACAATGACGTTTATTCGGAACCACAATAATGGACATATGCATAGTTGTGGAGTCCAATAAAGATCTCAACAACGAACTTCAGGTCTCTTTGTCATTAACTCCAAATATTTTCTTCTCTGATTTTTATTTGGGCACATGCATCAACATCATTTGGCATATTCAAGGTTGAACGCAAGAATAGAACAAGAAAACAGACGCTGCATACAATTCGCAAACGAAGACAAGATTCACAGACAGCACATATCAACATAGACTTGACACTTGCGTAGTGGCAGGATTGTATATATCTGTCTTGATGATGAGTAATGACGTGTTCCGTAGCTGCTGGCACAGGGCATATGTCAATCCCCCACAAGTAAATGCGTAAATCTGACGGACGATCCTTTTTGTGACTCATGTCTTGCAAGTACAGTTAAAGAGAAAACGAAGTTCGACCAGCGGCGTAGCAATACATTGCGGAGGTTAAAGTATACAGCAAATATTTGGAGCTCCCATCCAAGACCACCACCATACCTATTCCGCCCATAAGTGCTATGGTCATTTCCATTTTTCACTCCATACCGAGCACAAAGCCACCATGACAGTTGACCCCTTCCAACGAAGCGTACACAAAAGCAGCTATGTACTTTTGCAGTGATGATTCATGCAGCAATTTATTTTACATCATGATGTTGCCAGCCCGAAGTACAATCTCATATTAGTTGGCTCCTACGACATGCCTGAGGAATCAGTAGTCTTATAATTATTATTATTAGTCTGCTTAGAGATTACTAGATATTACAAGAAATATAATAATAGGACATCGCGTTCTGCAACTTTATTACATGATTGACGTGTGTCGTAATTTTATTTGAGATAGGTCTTAGAAATAGTGGTCCCGTTCGAGTGAAGAATGATGGTGAAGGCTCTATGATAGTAAGGGTTAAGAAATAGATAGTTGATTCACAAGGGTGCTGAAAAGAGTAAGGACAGTCTCTGAAATCGGGTAATTTCTCCGATCTGCCTATCTTACGACAATTTTATTTATCTGTAGACTCCTAAACCTCTCCTGGCTAAACAATCTTTGCCAGTTACTCAACACTCATGTACACACACCAATTTGGTGCTTCAAACACACAAACGTGAATACAAACTACATATAACAGATATGGGTAATGGGTCGGTCAACACAGTAATTTGAGGTTTATGGTGTTTATTATCATTTAACCAAAATCACAACATTCAGCATGGTACAGTCAAAGATCATAGTTACAGAAAAAATACAAATAACAAGGTTGGGGGGGGGGGGGGGAGGGGTGGGTGGTGGGCGGCGGGGGGGGGGGGTAGGGGGGTGGGGTGGGGGGGGGGGGTGGGGGGGGGGGGAGTGGGGGGAAAGAGTGTGGGGGGGGTGGGGGGGAGGGGGGGGGGGGGGGGGGGGGGGGGGGTGGGGGGGGGGGGCGCGGGGGGCGGGGGGGGGTTGAAGAGTAGTGTCCCAATATGCCCTTCCCGCTTGTATAGACAAAAAAAAAACCCAGTCCAAAGACAAGTGGTTATCATAAAGAGATACTTTAACCCAAAAAGATAGATTAATTTATTCTGATAGGGGGGTTTACAATATTTAGTATGGGGTATAGGAACAGAGTCCTAGTATTCTCCAAGTTATCCCTTGACTTAGCAGATTAAGGGAGGGGAAATAAGCAAAGGTAAGCCATCCCACTTAAAGAGAACAATACAAGGAATATAGTATAAGGATATTTACCAAGTAAAGAGAATTATACGTTTTGCTAATATATCTCATTCATTCATGCACGCTAGCGATGGCCATCACATCAGTCACACACACATTCTCACTTACCGATCGTTGAATCTGGCATTCCATAGAATAACGCACACAGGCAAGTAAACACTCAACACAATGTATGAGTCTTTTCCTTCGTTTTCCAGCCCCAGACTAGTGGGTTTGGCGTTTAGCAAAATTTTCCCGTAATCGCTGGAATGTGAAGCATTAGTGTTCCTTTTTTATTTATTATCTAAAAGTTTCTATGGGATGGCACTGTCACAGGTATCGTTATGAGAAGGTAGTGGTCTACTGGATTTCACCGCTGGTGGTGGGCAACTTCTATAGCGTGATGACAAAGACTGACCAGTGAGTTATGTTTTTCTTCGGGGGGTTTAAATCCAGTGGAAAATAACAGGACTGTCAGTGTACAAGAATGTATTCTTCTCCACAGTAGAGCAGTAAAAAATATATATATATATATATATATATATATATATATATATATATATATATATATATATATATATATATATATATATATATATATATATATATATATATATATATATATATATATATCGCTTCTGGCAATTGTTCTTCTCCAGTTAATTTTCATAATGTATTGCTTTATGAGTTTTAAATGTTCTTGGGTTGCTTTATCTCAGGTAACTTTAGAGAGCGAGACCGCATAGCGCCGCCACAAGATTATATTTAAAAGGTTCATAAAAAAAAGTCTGGATGATAGATGAACCGAGTCTGGAGGACTCTATAATTGCTGGGACGCAAAGGTATATGATCATCCTATGTGAAAAAATAGAAAACATGAAATCATACACTCAATACTAATCATATTCTGACTTGCGCTAAGTTTACAGTTAAGACTATTTTAAACACTTGCGTATTCAGTTATATATTTAAGAAAAACTCTCCGTGAGTCTAATGGTTAAAAACACACGTATATACAGAACTAAACTGTATTAATTGGTTATAAATCCCTTTTCGGCTTCTAAATTAATTTAAGCATCTATTATCTTGGGAAATAACGTATAGATATATCATTTAATTTACAACTGGAAACTTTTGAGATGGGTTTATTTAATATGTTTAAATTAACACACAATCCAGTGAAATAAAATGAAAGAACTAGACCACTGATCACTTGAAACTAATATATTACCACTGGCCAAACAGAATGAATTTTAGACTCCAATATAGAAGATATGCACAGAAAATCTTGTTCTATATAGCTAGTACTTTCATCAGACTCTCTGGCGCAAATGATTTTTTTTTAAACCAGCGGCACTTGGGCTTTCAGCCCTTCGGCCCAATGACATGTCATTGCGAGGCTGGGGAACCTGAAGACTTTCCTTCCAACCCAGTCAGGAGCTTCGCTCCTTCCCATCCACAGAGGGTTTATCACAGGAGCCGTTCAGGTTATTCAGTCAAATTTCCGATCGTAAACATTCCTTCAAACGCTGACGCCCGGGTTTCAACCATGAACACCTGGTCGCCAGTACAACGCCGAAGCCATTACACCAGCTTGGCTCCCGGCGCAAATGATAAACTGCAAGCTTTAGTGGTCTCAATATATAATTAAAGAATTGAAGGATCAGGGGGACACGCGAAAGTTCACAACTTTTTTTGAAATCAGGGAACTTTTCTGATTCTGCGCCGCCAGTCCCCGCTCTATTACCCAACTATCTTACCGCTAGACTATTCCCCGTTCGTCTCAGTCTGCGGGCGATTCTCTGGTTCACACTGAGGTGTTAAACGACGGCGTGAAACTGCTTCGTCCGTTCTGGGACCACCACTGCCTTTTTGATCGTTAACCGCTTTCCTCGTTGGACTTTGGCAACGCCCTACTAGGCAGGAAGAAAGAAAGGTGAAGGAGGTAGTTGATTTAGATCGCTCTAAGGTAAGGCAGAAGGCGTGGCTTAACCTCCCCTTTAAGACAAAGCGATGTCCTGGATGCACGCATGAAAACTGTTTATCATATTAATTAGCCCACGTTGTAGAATTCCACGTTGCTATTGTGCATGCTAATGAGCCCGCGTGGAATCCACGTTGACTATTGTGTTTCACACAAATCCAGGGGCTGCAATGCTATTCGAGGCTACTATCCTTTATCATCCATCAAATCAGGGACTTTAATTTTCATATCTCTACGTCACAACGTGTTAAATATATTTACTCAGCTAAAACATAATGCATTTGGCATGGAATAATGTTATTATATGCACCATTTCATTTTCTTGCTGTTAAGTAATTTCTGTAGTGTAGCATCTGTCATTTTTTTTAAAAGCCGCTTATCAAATCTCTTTCCGCGAACAAAACATTCTATATGCTGAGCGCAGTTTTATATAAACCTAAGATATTATTTCACTTAGAATCCCTCCATTTTGGCATAGCTAAACTGCATTTTGTCTTACGTTTGTTTATAACATAACAAACAGAGATGAGTTCAAAACTATCGCATGTACATTATTGAACATCTGCCAATTACGTTAACAGCGTTATGTTATGTTTTGTTTTCTTTCTTTGTGTGTATGTGTGTGTTTTTTTCCTTGTTTAGACATAAAATCTGAAGTCTTCTTCTTTGGTCCTTGACAGCTGACTGACAAAGATAATTAATGAGCATCACGCCTGGTGGCGTCTTGTAGGGCAGCAACAAACCTGTCTCAACTTTGCTCGGTCGGCAGCCATCACGAACCTCAGCTCTGGCTCATGCCTTGCATCTCTGCCTTTATAGTTCTCCGCCAGGTTGCTTTAGACCGGCCTAGATTTCGCTTTCCTTCTGGAGTCCATAGTGTGGGAGTTCTGGTAATGGTGTCAGGGTCACCTCTAAGGATGTGGCCGACTCAATTCCAGCGTCTACTCGTTATGATGATGGTGCGCATGTCTTCTTCGTAGCTCCAAGCTAGCAGTTCTTGGTTGATGATGGTGTATGGCCAGAAAATTCGAAGAATTTTCCTTAAGCTGGTTGTGTGAAAAGAGAACAATTTGAACATTTCCTTTTCTGTTACTCTCCAGAATTCTGGACTGTACAGAAGTACAGAAATTACGCATCTCTCGTATAGTTTTAATTTAGTGTTTGCGCTGTAGTGGGCAAGAAGGCGCTGGCGATAGAAAGGTCACACACTGAGGAGACCTGTTGATAGCATTACAAGGCTTTCCTTGTTCTGGAATCCCCATGGAAAGAGAGGTAGAAGTAGACCAAAAAACACTCGGAGAAGAGAACTGGAAACAGAAGGAGAAAAACTTGGAAAGAACTTGAGCGGATGGCACATGACAGGAAGACTTGGCATGTTTATGTTGAAATCCTATGCTCCATGGGGAACTAAGGATATTAACGGTAGCGGGAAGATTTATTGATGATTAAATCTCCAGTAAATGATCTTGATATTTATTTATGGCGCACCTAATTTTTTTCCTGCTCAGTATCATCGTCAACCGATGAACATTCATAAATGATCATTCATTTAAAAAAAGGCTATGATTCTCAACTTATGGGGTCGCGACCACATTTTGGGTCGCGGGAATCATTGCGATGGGTCTAGTCCCTTTCGTTTCCCTTATTCGAAGTTTTGAGTGGCATGCCTTTGGTAAAGATCTTATAATTAAGATTTACTTGTCTTACTTACTTAGTCGTTCCCCTTCTACTGTGAGGTGTAGAGGTTTGGGAGAGAGCGCCAGACTATCCTATCGGCTGTCTTCCTCCCGCTCCATGTTCTCTATGGAGCCTGGGGCCACCTCTGTTGTTGGTTTCTGGCGAGGAAACCCGCACGAAGCAGTCACCAGTTCTTGCAGTGGTGGTTCATGTGTCAGGTTATTTGCAGTGATGAGGTTGCCAGCCTCAAATGCAGCTGTACATCTACAAGGAAATTATAGATGTCAAAATGCAAATATAAAATGTACATATTACTACTTTCCCGATAACGGGCAAAGTAATACACAGGAATGATACACAAAATGGCCGTCAATAACTGCAACTAGTTTAAGCTGCAGAAAGCCCTCAGATGAAATTACAGTGAACGGATTCCTTCTACCGTTTACGCTTGATTAGGATCCTAAGGCTTGGGCTATCAGTATTATTACTGGAGTTTTACACTCTCTAATTTTAGCAGCTACTTCTAATCCTGTGGCCAGTTCTACACGGTGTCCTGGTTACGAGCTCTTATTTTGGCTATCTGTGATTTCTCTTTGACAACGCTGGAAGTCAGTGAAGTAGTCTTACAAAGCGGTATGTTATAAGCGACATTTTCTCTCACACACCCACTTTGCTTCGTTGAGGAGAGATCCAATTAGGAGCAGTCTATCTTAGCATCTCAAATTCCAAACTGTGGCAAAATAACCCTGAACGAATTACGTGGAATAAGCAAGTCAGATAATCCCCAATCTGGGAAGACATTTTGAAGTGTGATAGATGTAACTTTACCAAAAAATAATCGGATGTTTACTGCCCACTTTTAGAAAGTACTGGGTTGAAATTTTGCACTAGATGAGTCATGCAAAATATTTCATCATAAAGTTGCCATAACTAAAACTTTCATATAAGATTGGCTGGCATTTTGAGGTGCGAATAACAATTGCGTCGATTGGGCGTTTGTCCCAACCGCCCTGAAAAGCTGGGACAGGAAATGTACGATATATAATGTAGAACAATTTTGACACAGGAGACTGCATTCCAGAAATCGTCACCAGTAGACAACTCAGACTTTGCTACAGGAAAAAATAGAGGTGGACTCTGAATTTATTAGGAAATTACACACGTATTAGAGCATCTTTTACCTACTGGAAAAGAAAACTTGCCAAAATAATATGGACCCGGACTCCTACAGAAAACTACACACAAAGTCACAGAAGAATTTTGAAATAAGAAAAAATCCCAGACGTGTGTTCGAGGCAAATCGTATTTACTTGCCGAGACTATTTATCTGAGCAGGAAGTCTAAAGATTCTCAATTTTATTGAGGTGAGTGTACATAGTTTTATACTTTGAACTTTATATATGTATACTTGACTAGTGGTGTTAAAGATTCATATGAGGCTGGCAACCTCAACATGTGAAAAGGATACATTCACGAATCACCACAGCAAGCGCTGGTGATTGCTTCATGATATGTCTCACAGAGAACCAAACGTAGAAGTAACACCAGATTCCGAATGGAGCAGGGAGTGAGTGATGATTACATTAACATGTGTATAGTTGTGTATTATAATTTGTTAAATGGATGTAAATTTTACACGTTGTTTCAGGCACAAGCCATTTTCCGCTGTCCAGTCACAAATGTTCATGAGATTAACTGAAATAATGGTGATTTTTTTTATCACATCCCCTTATTTAGATACTATATTCTCAGAAGGAGTAAAAAATCTGAGAAAAGGAATCGGTTCATGGACAGCGGTGGATAAGCGCCTGATTAATTTCAGGCAAACAAATATTTAGAAGCAGAATTTATTCTTTTATTCCCTCTAAAAGTTGGTGGTACGGATCGGAGAGGCCAGTTGCGGTGCTACTTTATGACCGATACCAGCTGTCCTACTAGTCTGTGTTTCTAAGCTTGAGATCGACACTTGAAGATCCTTGCCTGAACCAGGAACGGTAACTTCTAGACATCTGGAAACGTTTCCTCGACACAGAGACGAATTGACGGAACCAGCAGCACCAGCAATTCAGAAATTTGGAAAGATAAGTCATAGTTATTTCTAAAACTGATAGCCAGTCAATGATAATAACTATCTCTAAGAATTACTAGTTTATATTTATTTACATTTGTTCCAAAAGCGATTGATCATTAATTTTTGATAAATCCATAGTCGAGTTAATGATTACAGAGCGTAAGGCATATGTGTGAGTCATGGTTTTATTAAATATAGTTCTCTCTACACATGAAGAGCCACTAACAATAATAATAATAATAACAAAAGTAACAATAATCATAATCAGAGGAATCTCGCTGGATTAAACCAGCTGGGGGCTTAACGAGCTAACGAATTATAAGATAACCCAATCATTCACAAAAGTTGACGGTAGATACTAGAGTTAACATTGCTAAGAAACATTTAGCATTGTTCTCGCTTTTCTGAATATCTTGTGAATACTACCTTGAGGTAGAAGCATCATTATCCTTCTACCTACAACTCTACCAAGAGTAATCTAGTGCAAAGGTAGTGTAGTGGTGTTGATGGTATTGTATGATGGTGATATTACTAAATGTAATTGTATGAGGCCAGCTGTGAAGGCTCCTGAGATAAAATGTAGTTGAGAATTGTCAGAAGGCCTTTCTTGCTACCACTACGACCTCACACTTAATTTTTTTTTTTTTTTAATGAATGTGGCTACGTAAAGTGTCTAGGGTTATGATATGTAGTGTGGTGTAATAGGTTATAGATGTACCCACAGATATTTAACAAGACTAATAATATTAATAAATGTTAAAATACACTGAACTAACTCACGTGTGTAAAATTTTTGATAAAATTATATTACATTTATTTTGTTCTGGATCAATTTTTTAGGTTGACCAGAACTTAAAAGGATTTAAAGATTATGAAAGAAATGCATGGAATATTATATCATAAATGCAATAGTGTACATATATATGTACTATACTAGTTAGTTTTATTAAAATGTTCTAGTAGTCATCTACTTGGGAGGATAGTTAATGTTTGTGCTGTTGGGGTGGTCTCATCACACCTGTCTATATTGACTACACAGTGTCCAGAAAATGGTGGGAATTTTTATGGGGGTATTAGTAACTACACAGCGTTGGTGAATGTCCAGCAGACCAGAGGCTCACTCATCTTGTCGTGGTAGCTCTGGTGCTGAAATCAGGTGGTCCCACCTCTCCGTGCTGGCGGGCAATAATGGTGGTCTCTGTCACAAGTACTGCACAGATACACTCGAGTAAAGTCACCAACTGAATAGACACTGCTTGGTTGACAACAGAAACTCGCAGCTCTGCAATCAAAGTATGGGCCATGTGTCAAAATCTATTCTCTACCCACGTCTGGACACAACACTGACACAACAACCACATCATACAGACAGGTCAGATCTCTCTGACCAAACAGCACATTTACCATGGTGGTTTTACATCAGATAGATCCTCCCAGACTATAGGTTCTGAAAAAATATTTATTAGTTGTCTGCCCTAAAAGAGGATAGGTAATATGTTTCATTATTCTCAACACTCGATCTGTCTTGCCTAACCCCTGCTGGAGTTTATGTATATTGTTGGTCCCTAGACCCTGACTAGGGCGGGGGGTCTAGAGCAAATCCCTACTTGTTTGTAAGGCTAGATTTCGATATGGCAGTATCAAATCACTCGAACATGAAACAATATTCAAAATATATAAGGAAATAATTTCAATCTTACCAGATTATGAATAAATAACACAGAATTGCTAGCAAAACTCAGCTGAGCTGCTGGCTATAGTATGGCGTCCCTAAATTTATTACACTTTCTTTCATATGGAAATCACCACACTTTAAAATCTGTGTCTATCACTGAACAACTATTGAAGAATGGCCCCACTTTCGCGTCTGAGCGCTAATGATATGATTGTCTGTGGCCAATCACTGCCTAGGTTTATTTTAAATTTCAAATTTCCTACCATAAAGTCATTTCAGTCATGCTTCAGTCAAGTATGGATGTTTATCTGTTAGTCGGTCCGTCTCTACTTGTGTTTCTACAAAATGTACTTGATTTTTGAACCAACCTTTCTCTCCCCTCCAAAATTTTGTCGTTAAAAGTTATATTTAGACACAGCTACCACCCAAAAACCCTCTCCTCCATACTACGTAGATTTGAACACCTGCGTCCCAAAGTCGTGTTTTTTGTGCAATTAGCGACACTTTTAGATTCAATACAGTCTGTCGATGATGTGAACAACACTGTCTTTTGTCATTATCTTCAATATTATCTATCCGTCTGTAAAATTAAGACCATATTAGTTCACTGCTCAGAATGGGCCATCCGGCCAGCTAATTTTTATATTCCTAACATTAATATTAAGAAAAATTTACTTTTTACTTTTTGTAATATTCCAAACATCTGCGTTTTAGCCGCTGAATTCAAATCAAGGGCTTGGTATTGCAAAAGCGTCCAATAAATGACTGTGGCGTAACATATCTATGGTCCCTTCTGTCGAGTTGCTTACTTTTTATGTCAACTTGGGAAACGTGACTTTTCTCCGTTCCTCCCCCCCCCCCCCCCCCCCCCCCCCCCCAATTGCGTCTCCTTAGCCTTTCTAGTCTCACGCAATCTTTCCAGTCATATTTTTCCTTTTTGATCCTCCGTTCCCCTCCTGTCTAGCAAGTCAATTTTTATGGAGGGTGATGACCCGCGGTCTAGGCGATCATGTACTATTCGCAGCCTACGCATTATGTTTTTATCCTTAAATGTTATCTTTGGAGATATTTTACCGTTGTATCTCTGTCCATTTCACTACAGGTAGACATCTTTGAAGACCCAAATTAGTTACTCTTGAAGTTGTGGCCACGGTTGGACCACTACTGCAGAGCTGGGGGGGGGGGGGGGGGCAATCTGTGACAGATCTGTAGTTAAATGTGGTTTACTAAGCCGTAATACATTTCTGACCAGACAGTGTATAGGATCGACCGGATTAGTGAGTAAACAACCTTGGGATAGCCACAGTCGATTATCTTATCACTGAAAATAGTTTCTGTCGGACAAGGTTGTTGATAGTGTTGGCTGGACCGGGTAAATAATATAACCATTTCCGGGCAGACTTGGGGTTAGGCGATGGTTACAATAAGTATCCATCTTGAAAGAGATTTCATAGAATAGATTTTGAAGTCGTGAGTGTAAACATGATTGATTATAGACGGAAGATGACATACCTTATTTGAGAAGTGACTTGTAAACATCACATTTTTGTGCGTCACGCAGACAGTTTACGTGAGAGGGTAATGGGAATATACCTCTACCAAAATATACGCAAACTGCATGCTATTGATTTGGCGTTTGAGATATTACAAACAACATTTCTGATTGGAGCCTTGTCATATAATAGCAATCTGAATGCGTGGGCCGAATGTTGCCTTATAATTTAATGCGTGTTGAGTTTACGGCACTGTGAAATTCTGCTCGTCAAGAAGACAGTCAGACACGCCAGAATAAGGAATAGGATCAGGATTCCTTTTTAAAAGACCGGACAACGTGTTTGAGCATCTTGTAGATTTACACAATGACAACTCGCACTTTATTAATACGGAAAGTCCGACACCATTGTAACCTGAACACTACGTTATAGTGGGAGACTATTGTAAATTAATACCTCAGACCACGTTTAAGAAGCATTTTAATGAAGTTACCTTAACTATTCCTCTGAGCCAGAAGTTTGTGTTTTTTTTAAATATTTGGGGTGAGTTGTACATTTTATAATTCTATATTTTGCATTTATTAACTTGTGAAAATTTCTAGTAGATGTCTAAAACATACAAGGCTCCCTACATTTGAAGCACCATTCTTCAATTCACATCTCTGCCAAGAGTAATCTTGAACGAAAGGTACACACCTTTGAAGACCTCCAGTAGATACTCTGAAGTTTGGCAACTATTGGACCATCACTGCAGAGCAAGGAGAGTAAATCCCGTGACACAAACCAGTTACAAATAAGTCTGATTTTGGTAGGGATCTGCCTGCACTACTGTCATGTAGAACATTACTACATGACAGCATAAGATATTGCCCTTTACATGGTATTTTCAAACTCCATAACCATATAAGGTCTTGCGACTTCCGTTCTTACTTGTCGTGTTTAGAAACTCACTACTTCACAGATCTATCACTGATAATATCTTCCAAGATGTTACGTTCTCATAGTTGATTATCACAACAAAGTCAATCTGCCGGAAGTTTTACATCAATGTCCGTGTCTTAATCTTTAACAAGCTTGTCATCTTCCGACATCCTAGTGAAATCGGTGTGTATTTGGGCACTTCATGTTTGCGAACTGACACCTTATTTCCAGATACCGTCTGTCATCCATATTGAAAAACCTGAACAACATGGTCTGTTTCAGTTATCTGTTACTGATGTCACTGCATCAAACTTTTCTTCAATCAACCCGTCTTGCTACTTACGGCCACATTTTCTGTCGGCCAGAAGCTGTTACATAAATTAGTATACAAACAACTTTCCCCAGCACAAAGAGGAGTCAATGTTGTTTCAGAAACAGGTCAAGCGGATAGGTTGTGACAAGGGAGTGGCAAGATATGTTAATAAAGTCTTGAACGATGAAAACGAAAACAACGAATACTCGAAGAATTGGCGCGTAAAAAGAATGGTAGAGTAATAATGGCAGAGAGGATTGCAGACCCGAAAAAGAGAACGAACATATTTCGTGACACGTGAATTATGTTGTTTTCTGCTTCAGTGTTTCTAGTGTTTTTCGTACATTTTATGGCTTGCATGTATTTTTCCCGCAATCAATACTCAACTGCTGATGGCTTTGTAGTTGTCATCGATTAATTTGTGCAGTACTACATCGCTAAAACAGTTTATCCATAATACATAGCTGTGTGTACTTTCCTCTAATATTAACGCCGATAACTTTACAAACAAGTACATTATTTTGTTTGTAAGCAGCAGGAAGCCATTGTCTTACACTTGCATGACGCATATACAGTCCAGCCATCAATATTGCAATTAGTAATATTTGCTTCTAAAATCAGAATTTTTAACTCAAATGTAAAGCCTGTCCTATTATATGGCTGCGGTGCATTGCGAACAATGAAACAATAGTCACGAAGTTACAAACTTTCATAAATGGGTACTTACACAGAATAGAAGGATTGAAATGCTATGACAAGATCACTGATGTGCAACTGATGACAAAAACCAAACCCCGAGCCATCGGAATAATAGATAAGAAGATGGATAGAACACATATTAAGGATACCTGTTGATAGTATTACGAGGCAGTCTTTATTCTTGAACCCCCATGGTAAGGAAGGTCGAGGGAAACTGAAAAAACACACGGAGAAGAGAACTGGAGACATTAAGGTGGCATGGAAGGACTTTGATCTGATAGCACTGGACCAGAACACGTGGCATAGGTTTGTTGAAGTTCTATGTTCCATAGCAAACTGAATCGTAACAAGGATTCAACTTTGCCTCCAAATACCTCCATGTATTTATCCTCCTGACTACCTTCATGCTCTCATCCCGAGATACTTCCTGCTCCTCTGATTTTGCCTGGATCTCGATCACGGAGGCGTGAACTAAGTCGTCAGAAATGTTTAGCTAATTTCTCTAGAGACCCTTGGGCTTAGCTACAGAACCTTTAGAAGATGAGAACAAACATGTGAGTCTATCTATAGATAACTTTGGATATGACCTTCTTCTAGGATGTGACCTTCTTCTAGAACTTGATTCATAAGCATTGTTACATAATACAAACATGCGTCAGTAACAACACTTTTATGAAAGTTCTGTTGCAATAGACCATTCTGAGATACAGTCATTTCTATAGCATCAAAATGGCACCACTGTCTTTAAGGCTTTAAAAAGGTGAAGCGGCGTCTCTGTGCGTTTTGAGTCGAAATGTTTCGACATTATTTACCCTTTTGCGGCCCCCCCTTCCCCTTTTCCACCCCGCCAAGGAACTTAGGCTTTCATCAAACTCATACCAAATCCTCCTGTTCTATCAGCCCAAGGTCATTCTATGTCATCCACATCTCCTTCATGTGCCTCCAGTTCTCTTCTCCATGTGTTCTTTGATCTCCTTGTACCTGTCATATTAATGGAGATTCTAGAACAAGTACGGTCATGTGATGTTATCAAACAGGTGTCCTCCGTGTGTGTCCTGTCCATCGCCAGTGTCCTTTTGTCATATCTTGTTCCACTGTCATTTTTATATCTCGGGGTTCGACCTTAGTTGTGAGTGAAGTAGACGTGGTCTCTTTGGCTGGAGACAATTGTAGAACGGTACAACAGTACCACTGGGGATAATTTGTAGAACAGTTCAATAGTACCACTGGGAATAATTGTAGAACAGTTCAATAGTACCAAATGAGATAATTGTAGAACAGTACAATAGTACTGATAAAGTTGAATAATGTTGGATTTTTATTCCCGTTAACGATATCCACCAAAAGGATAAATATAAGTGGATGGAAGCAGACATCATCATCATCAGTGGATAAGATCTCTATGGTGTTGTTTGCTCCACTGTAGTGTATGGAATGTCAACTTGACCTACGCAGTGGTGTGTAGACATGGATTGAGTGTACAATGTGCGAATGATGATAAGGGTTCGTGTTGTTGACAAATGTTCTTTTCTCACACTCATGTATGACTGGAAGTCATCGACACCAACGACTGTGTACCTTTTCTAAAGTTTAATTGGACGTACACACTCGACAGCACAGATAGTGACAAATCACAGGTTGGCATAATACATCATAGTACAGTGGATAACTGGTCTTGCAATGTTATGTTACATGGGCACTCATGTAGATTAATATTATAATGGACTGTCAGTAGCCAAGCCCTCAGCATCGCCCATACATATAAATCATCTGACTTCACTGACTGAGCACGTCAGCTTATAAACAATATTTCAGATGGCTTCTAAACCTAATCTCGTCTAGCGACGATTCTTCAACATAATGTTCAGCACATATTTTTTCATATAATAATATTGAACCGCTGATAAAGGGTTCATGTGTAGCAGTGATCTCTGGACTAAACAAGCGATAATACGGGCATCCCCTTTTCTCTTCTTGAAAGTCACTACATGTTTGGTTCCAAGATGGCTTCACTCGTGAGCTGTCACTCACGTTTGGATACAGATAATGAATCTGTCCTAAAGTTAGTCATTCATAAAACATTTCATTGCTCTGTAGATTTGATCATGAACAATTGACTGCAATCTACAGGATATAGTGCTGCTAGGAATCGAAGTCGTTTTCATCGAGTCAAATATATTCTCTTAGACATTCAAATCGTAACTATCGAAAATGGTGGCTTCGATCGAGAGTTCATAAGAGTATCTTTGATTACCTTGGTATAGGAAATATGAAACTGCCATTCCTTGGCAATACGACTAAACACTGGGGTAAAGCATACACGATAGGTCTAGACGACTATCACTTTCCCCACAAATACTGAGATCACTTTTTCCCCGGCGACAGGCCGACATATAAAACACACAGTCCCTATCAGGACGAAGCCAAATCACACCACACTCTAGCGACACATCCGCCGAATAGCCTTCGACCTCTCTAGAGACAACAGAACATATAGTTCGACTTAGATATGTAAAGATATACAGATATAAGACAGACTCGTCCTACTCAGACAAACAATACACATAAATTCAGGCCATAGATATTCTGAAGCAAGAACAATCTATTATTACCCAAACAACGAATAAATCGCAGTAAAATGGATTTATCCGCGGAGTTTGATCGAAGAGATGGCACAACTTTCAAGGGAAGTAACTCAATAATGACTTTCCCTTAAGCACTAAAAAAATTACCTATGTATAATATTGTAAGATATCAAAGACTGCACGTAACAGTCTTACCACACCTCCCGGAAAAAAAAAAAAAATGGAACATTTTTTTTTTTTTTTTTTTTGAAATACATCTAGGAGCAACGTACAATAGGCTCACAACGCATGAATAATGCGCAGATGAAAATATCAGGAATACCTATAACGCCTAATATGAGGCTAAGTCGACTTATGGAGCGACTGGTGAGAATGTGTCTCATAAACTGAGAGAAATTATTTCTCTACAAGTATATTTTTCCAGGAAGGTGTCATCAAAGTATAATACAATTCTGGCAATTACACAATGCCTAAAAAATTCATATCATCATTTCGTATTAGATATCTTAAATTTATGATTTATGAAGAAAAAATCATCAAAGCACAGCGGTGAATAAACATCCATGAACCGCTATGTAGTGATACAATCATTATATTATTAAATTACAAATGTGTATCTATCATGATATAGAAAAGGAACTACTATAGAACTAGACATATCAAGAAGTCTAAGCCCTAATAGTTATGTGGAATCATGTGGGCATCTTGACAGAATGTCTGCCATCACATTATCTGATCCACGAATAGCTCGCACAGAGAAATGAAAAGGTTGAAGAGCAATTGCATATCGAGTAGACCTCGAGCTCTTCAAATTCTTACTCTGTATAGCAGTAAGAGCTTTTTGGTCGGTTTCTACTATGAAATGTGCGCCTAGAAGGAATCTCTGTAGTTTGAGGATCGACCAAACCATAGCTAATAGCTCACGGTCTAAAACCGAATAATTCCTTTCTGCCGCATTAAGTTTTCTGGAAATATACATTACAGGATGCAGAGTTCCAGAGTACTCTTGCATTAGTGCCGCTCCAATCCCAGTGGATGAAGCGTCACTACGAAGAACGAATGTCTTATCTTTAGTGGGTAGCACTAAAATAGGTGGTGTTGAAAACAGTGTTTTAATCTTATCCAGAGAGCATTGGCATTCCTGAGACCAGTGGACCACATTAGGCGAACCTTTCTTTAGAAGTGTTGAGAGAGGTGCCATGATAGAGGATAGATTCTGAATGAATCTGCCATAAAATTGAATAAGACCTAACAGACTTCTCACCTGTTTTTTTAGTCTTAGGGATTGAGATGTTAAGTATCTTACTAGTATTATGGTCCTCTGTCTTTAGGAAACCATGACCAACTCGGTGGCCTAGGAAAGAAATTTCGCTAAAACCAATATAGGCTTTAGAGGGTTTCGCTGTCAGGTTGTGCTCACGCAAAGTAGACAGCAATTCATCTAACCCTGAATAGTGATCTTCCCAAGTATCGCTGAAAAGACAGATGTCGTCTAGATATGCAATGACATCTGACCGATAAGATAGGATTCGGCGCATCATGCGTACGAACGTAGCTGGTGCGTTCATAAGACCGAAAGGCATAAAATTCCATTGGAACAAACCTCTAGGTGTTGAAAAAGCCGTGAGAGGTTTGGCGCGTTCAGATAAAGGAACTTGCCAATATCCTTTAGACAAATCAAGTTTAGTGAAAAAATGAGATTTGGAGAGTCGAGTAAGTAGCTCTTCCAGTAAAGGCATAGGTTCGGCATCGAACTTCGTTACTTGATTCAATTTTCGATAGTCAACGCAAAGACGTATGTTATTGTCTTTTTTACGCACAATAACCATCGGCGAAGAATATGCAGAGGTGGATGGTTCGATTATTTTCAAATCTATCATCTCATCCAACTCTTTCTCGACCTGTGCTTGAAAATGTATAGGTATAGGATAAGGTCTAACCCTAATAGGAGTATGGTCAGTTAGAACAATGTCATGTTGAATGACATTCGTTTGTCCAGGGATGTCAGTGAGTACATCCTGAAATGTTTGCAACATAGTTGAAACTTGTCGCTGTTCTCCTAGAGACAAATCAGGAGAGACAGTAACGTTCTTCCATGATTCACTGGAATGAAGTGGGATCATTGGAAGAGGAAGATTTACATCTGAAAAACTTGTTTCCTCATCCTGTATCACGGACAGTGATGAGTAATGACCATGTTGTACTGGAGAATTGTCCGTTGCTTGGAAAATGGGTTGCAAATAATCCGGACGTTCATGGAATTCAGTAAGCATATTGATGTGGAAGGTTTTATGCTTCCCATCAATATCGACAATATAGTCGACATCGGAAATTTTCGATATTATATCGTACGGACCTTTCCAAGAAATAAGTAATCTGTTTTCCCTACAAGGTAGTAATACAAATGCTTTGTCACCAGGACAAAGTTGTCGTAAGCATCTCTTCTTATTGGCAAATTGCCTTGCCTTCTGTTTCGCAAATTCAGAAGAAGAAGTTGCTAATTTGCATGCTTCGATAATTTTTTGTCTCAACGCGATGACATATTCGTAGGATGACTTTGTGTCATCGTCAATATTGTCAGATGTTATGAGATCGTGAAGCAACGACATAGGGCCACGCGGACGCGCGCCAAAGACGAGTTCAAAGGGAGAAAATCCCGTATGTTCATTGGGTACCTCTCTGTAAGCGAAGAGGGCCGCAGGTAAAACTCTGTCCCAGTCTTGAGGATGATCCTCAGTTATCTTCCCCAGTAAGTTTTTAAGTGTTCTATTAAGGCGTTCGACCATACCATTAGACATTGGATGGTAGATACTACTTAAAGATCTATCTATCTGCAGAGTAGACATTACTTGAGACATGGTATCTGATATTAGTTGGGTGCCATGGTCTGACAATATCTCTCCGGGGAACCCCAGACGAGAAAATATAAGCCAAAGAGCATCTGCAATATCAGCAGTAGTAATGCTCTTCAGAGGAATAGCCTCTGGCCAACGTGTGCACATATCAACACACGTCAAGATAAACTGATGTCCTCTGGCAGACTTGATCTTAAATGGACCAATAATGTCTATGGCCATTTTTTTGAAACGGCCGAATAGGAATGTCCGCCGCCTGAATGGGTGCAGCATGCCGTGGACCTTTGGATTTAACTTCCTGACATACTTTACAAGATCGACAATAAATACGTATGTCCTTGTTTACCAATGGCCAAAAGAAAGCCGCAAGGACTCTTGACTTAGTACGGGAAAAACCCATGTGTCCAGCACACTGAGAGTCGTGAGCGTGCTGCAAAATTTTAACTCTCAAATTCTTGGGAACCAGGATTTGAGAATGACTTGACGTAATGGAGTCTTGAACCATACGTACAAGTACGCCATTCTTCTTTGTAATCCACGATTTACGACTTGTGTCCTTATTCGGATCACCTTTAGTTGCAAGAATGAAGAATTTCTTCAGAGTGGGATCATCTTCTTGCTGTTTTATAAACGAGTCACGAGAAATTACCAAGGGATTATCTTGGTTATGCACTTCATTATCTTCAATAGATGAAGTTTGAGGCACATTAAGAGCCTGAGCTCTAGTGACTACAGCGTTAGCAATCTGCATGTTTTGCCTTTCCCACGTGGAAATTTGTTGCGGAGTGCATTCCTTGACTCCATGAATGCGACCGATGATGAGGTCGGCGATCGGATTCGGAAGAAGACATGCGTGTACATCTCCTGTAAAGAAAGGAGTAGCAATCCTAATGATAGCAGTAGAGTATTTCTCTAATGTGCCGCCAAATGTTACACATTTGACTACTTGTCCAGTGGCACGGGAAGGATCTACGAGTGACTGCCTAACACCAATTGTGGTGCATCCAGAATCAAATAGCACAGAGACTGGATTGTTATTCACTAAACCCTTATGTAAGACAAGAGAACCTCTTCCATCATGCGCGACTGATGCCGGAAGAGCAGGAAGAGGATGGCCACAGCTTAAAGTAGACACTGTGGTTGGCTCAAATAACGTTTTGCATTGGGGGCACTGAGATGCTCTCCCAAAATCAAAAGCGGCACATGCCATATTACTAGCATCATTATTATCTTTACTCTGTTTATAGGCTTCATGGGACTCTTGTTGTACAGAGTTTGCCTGAAAATGTGGTTTATGTCTTTTGTTTTGAGATCTACCTCGGTTATTATCACCTCTGTAGTTATTGTTACCTCTATTGTAACCCCTATTTGGGTTTGAGTCATAGTTCCCTTGGTTACCATTATCATATTCATTATAATGAGTATCTCTGTAATTATGATCTTGTTGACTCCAAGACGGATAACCCTGATAGTTTCTATAATTACTTCCTCTACGGAAATTCCTATAATTATGACCACCCCTGTGTCGAGAGCTATCAGGTCGTCTCCAGTTCTTTGAAGAAGAACCCTGAAATGATTGGTTACCTTGGTTTTGATAACTATTATGGTTACCTTTTTTATCAAATCTGTTTTGAGGTCCCTGAAATCTGTGTGAATAATTGGGATTGTATGGTGTTGCTGAAGCAACTGGCATACTCTCCTTAATCTTAGTGTTGCCAAAAGTCACGTCGGGGTGTGCAGTGACATATTGGGAACAATATTCTTCCATTTCTTTTAGAGATTTGGGTTTACGCTCATGTATAAATTCAAGGAAAGGTTTGTTCACACATGACATAATCTTATCTCTGAGCAACAAATCCATAAGTCCTTCATACGTTTTTTCTGTTTTGGAAAGCTCAATCCAACGATCAACTGTGAGACGTGCCTTTGCAGTGAATTCTGAGAATTCTACACCCGTCTCAGGTACCATCGTCTTAAATAAAAGGCGATAGCCTTCCTCACTTAGCTGATATTTTTTTTATCAAAGCCGCCCTAATGACATCATAATTATCCTTATCTGCTTCTCCTACAAGGCATAATCTAGTCAAAGATTCACCTTTCAAGTTTTCTGATAATTGATTAGCGTATTGTGATTTATCCACATTATGTGTACGACAAGAACGTTCAAATCTATCCAGCCAGAATGTAATATCGTCACTGGACTGATTGAACGGTGGAACCTTAACCTTGTAAGTAGAAGGTTTACCATTACCACTAGATGCCTGATTAACATTACTCATACTTGTCAATCTCAATTTCTCCAACTCAAATTCATGTTCTCTTATTGCTTTTTTTCTCTTCAGCATCTAATCTTTTTTGTTCAGCCTCCCTGTCTAATCTTTTTTGTTCAGCTTCCCTGTCTAATCTTTTTTGTTCAGCTTCCCTGTCTAATCTTTTTTGTTCAGCTTCCCTGTCTAATCTTTTTTGTTCAGCCGCAGCTTCTCTTTCTAATTTTTTTTGTTCAGCTTCAAATCTCCTTTCCTCCACCTGCATCTGCAATTTCTTTTGTTCAGCAGCAGCCTCAGCTTCTCTTTCTAATCTTTTCTCTTCCGCCATAGCTTTTCTTTCTTCTGCAGCTAATCTTTTCTCTTCTGCCATAGCTCTTCTCTCTTCTGCAGCTAATGCTTTGTCATATTGAGCAACTGTCCATTGTTCTAATTGTTGACCAGTCTTATCAAGGGCTTTCCCTTGTGTAATGAAGTATTCTAAAGTAGACATGATGTCTAACAATAATACTAATCACCTGAATCAATAATAATACCACAAGTTCTCAATGACTTGATTAATCAGTATACTATCCCAATATCTGTGGGTCACAAGCCTTTAATAAGGTCTTGTATAATAGTAATAATAATCAGGTACTGGTTTATACCATAATCCAAGTGCAGTGCACAGGCAATTGTGTCTTATGAAATATACCTATATAAAACATATGTCAACCAACAGAATACATAAAGTACAAATAGGACTGACAATACAAGAACGTTTGCAGAAATCAAAATAAATCAAATAGGGAAATCAATGAAAATAATCACTGAATCTGCAAAGAATAACAACACAAATGACGTCACAATATATGAATATAAATTGTGAATAGAACTGAAAGATAGAAAAGGTTAGACCAACAAATTACAAACAAATCAAAACAAAACTAAAGAACAAAGAAATATTACAAAAATAACAATAATTACAGACTTCACAGCTAACACAAAAGCAACAGTTGTCGCAGCAAATTTTCAATCAAGAAAATTGCACCTATAGAAAACGCCCACAACGGACCCTCTATGACGTGGGATATTCTGTTGTGAGGACGCCGCCCAACCTTAAACACAACCCGCTGACATAGAAACTAACATACTATACAAACAAATAAAATGTAAACATAAATATATATAAATTATGTGTATGATAGTATGTGTTGCAAAATAGGCTCAGTTTTACAGTAATGGCAAAGTTATTTTTATGAAAATAAACAAACTGCCATTTTATTCAATTAAACATTCTGGCCTTAAATATTAAAGTTCATATATGGAAAACAAGAAGATCCATCGATGAAAATAGGACTTCTTAGTTCACAAATACTGTCTTCCTGTTAACATTGACAAGAATTGATCCAACTGTTCTGTGAAACTCTGTAATGTCTAATGTAAAAAATGTCAACAACGCTGACCTACATACTGCATTCACCTGACAGGTCACGTGACGAAGTGTTGACAAAGAGCAAACCAATACTGCAAGTGTGTCGTATCAGCCACAGGAAACGGTCTGGTATCGGTAATCTGTTGACTTCTGAACTTCTGCGAGGTCAAACCCAGAAAGCTGGTCCACCAGTTGATAAAGTTGAATAATGTTGGATTTTTATTCCCGTTAATGATATCCACCAAAAGGATAAATATAAGTGGATGGAAGCAGACATCATCATCATCAGTGGATAAGATCTCTATGGTGTTGCTTGCTCCACTGTAGTGTATGGAATGTCAACTTGACCTACGCAGTGGTGTGTAGACATGGATTGAGTGTACAATGTGCGAATGATGATAAGGGTTCGTGTTGTTGACAAATGTTCTTTTCTCACACTCATGTATGACTGGAAGTCATCGACACCAACGACTGTGTACCTTTTCTAAAGTTTAATTGGACGTACACAATCGACAGCACAGATAGTGACAAATCACAGGTTGGCATAATACATCATGGTACAGTGGATAACTGGTCTTGCAATGTTATGTTACATGGGCACTCATGTAGATTAATATTATAATGGACTGTCAGTAGCCAAGCCCTCAGCATCGCCCATACATATAAATCATCTGACTTCACTGACTGAGCACGTCAGCTTATAAACAATATTTCAGATGGCTTCTAAACCTAATCTCGTCTAGCGACGATTCTTCAACATAATGTTCAGCACATATTTTTTCATATAATAATATTGAACCGCTGATAAAGGGTTCTCATGTGTAGCAGTGATCTCTGGACTGATCAAGCGATAATACGGGCATCCCCTTTTCTCTTCTTGAAAGTCACTACATGTTTGGATCCAAGATGGCTTCACTCGTGAGCTGTCACTCACGTTTGGACACAGATAATGAATCTGTCCTAAAGTTAGTCATTCATAAAACATTTCATTGCTCTGTAGATTTGATCATGAACAATTGACTGCAATCTACAGGATATAGTGCTGCTAGGAATCGAAGTCGTTTTCATCGAGTCAAATATATTCTCTTAGACATTCAAATCGTAACTATCGAAAATGGTGGCTTCGATCGAGAGTTCATAAGAGTATCTTTGATTACCTTGGTAGAGGAAATATGAAACTGCCATTCCTTGGCAATACGACTAAACACTGGGGTAAAGCATACACGATAGGTCTAGACGACTATCACTTTCCCCCACAAATACTGAGATCACTTTTTCCCCGGCGACAGGCCGACATAGGAAACACAGTCCCTATCAGGACGAAGCCAAATCACGCCACACTCTAGCGACACATCCGCCGAATAGCCTTCGACCTCTCTAGAGACAACAGAACATATAGTTCGACTTAGATATGTAAAGATATACAGATATAAGACAGACTCGTCCTACTCAGACAAACAATACACATAAATTCAGGCCATAGATATTCTGAAGCAAGAACAATCTATTATTACCCAAACAACGAATAAATCGCAGTAAAATGGATTTATCCGCGGAGTTTGATCGAAGAGATGGCACAACTTTCAAGGGAAGTAACTCAATAATGACTTTCCCTTAAGCACTAAAAGATTACCTATGTATAATATTGCAAGATATCAAAGACTGCACGTAACAAGTACCAATGGAGATAATTGTAGAATTGTACAAAAGTACCTCTGGAGATAATTCGTAGAACAGTACAATAGTACCAAATGAGATAATTGTAGAATAGTACAATAGTATCACTGGAGATAATTGTAGAATAGTACAAAAGTACCAATGGAGATAATTTGTAGAACAGTACAATAGTACCAAATGAGATAATTGTAGAATAGTACAAAAGTACCACTGGAAATAATTGTAGAACAGTACAATAGTACCAAATGAGATAATTGTAGAATAGTACAAAAGTACCACATAAGATAATTGTAGAACAGTACAATAGTGCCACTGGAGATAATTTATGGAACAGTACAATAGTGCCACATAAGGTAATTTGTAGAGCAGTTCAATAGTGTTACATGAGATAATTGTAGAACATTAAAATAGTACCACAGGAGATAATTGTAGAACAGTACATTAGTACCACATGAGATAATTGTGGAACAATACAATAGTGCCACATGAGATAATTGTAGAACAGTACAATAGTGCCACATGGGATAATTGTAGAACATTACAATAATGCCACATGAGATAATTGTAGAACATTACAATAGTGTTACATGAGATAATTGTAGAACATTACAATAGTGCCACATGAGATAATTTGTAGAGCAATTCAATAGTGCCACATGAGATAATTGTAGACAGTACAATAGTACCACGTGAGATAATTGTAGAACACAACAATAGTGCCACATGAGATAATTGTAGAACAGTACAACAGGGCCACATGATATAATTGTAGAACAGTACAATAGTGCCACATGGGATAATTGTAGAACATTACAATAGTGCCACATGAGATAATTTGTAGAGCAGTTCAATAGTGCCACATGAGATAATTGTAGAACAGTACAAAAGTGCCACATGAGATAATTGTAGAACAGTACAATAGTGCCACATGAGATAATTGTAGAACAGTACAATAGTACCACTGGAGATTATTGTAGGACAATACAATAGTGCCACTGCAGATCCGGTTCCATTGAAGCAGGAGATGAGGAAAAGATGGTGTAGATGAATATGACATACACTGAGGAATCAGGTTAATAGCATTACAAGTCAGTCCCTTTTTTCTGTAATCCCCAGGGTAACACAAGTAATGGGAGACTGACAAAATACATGGAGAAGAGAACTGGAATCAGAAATGAAAGGGAAAAAGAAGACCCCAAAAGACTTTAGGTGGATAACACAGGACAGGGAGAAGCTAACATAAATCTGTTGAAGGTTGCTTGGGGAGCTGAGACGTAATAATGACTACAGTACCGTATTTACCGAGATAAACGTCAATGTCCCAGTCCGCATCAAGGTTGCTTGGGGAGCTGAGACGTAATAATGACTACAGTATTTACCGACTTTTTTTTTTCGTACGCCCGCTATTACTCAAGGCGAAATCTCAGGTTAGTATGTCTAACCTGAGACTGATTTTACGTGAGTATCCCTTTTTTCCCCACAGACAGGTGTCCCTCGCCATTCAGGCAGATACTCGCCGATTTCGGAGGTACCCATTAGAGCTGGGTCGGCTCAGGAGCCGCCAGTCCCTGGTCGACGACACCTCTTCAAATTTTCTCGCTAGGGCTCGAGTTAATCCAGTCCAAATCCTGTCGACGAAAAATCTTCAAATGTCCTCGCCAGCGCAGTTTGGTAACCACTACACCAGCGCCGCTCCCTTTACCGAGATAAACGTCAATGTTCCAGTCCGCATCAAGGTTGCTTGGGGAGCTGAGCCGTAATAATGACTACAGTATTTACCGAGATAAACGTCAAAATCCCAGTCCGCATCAAGGTTGATTGAAACATTCATCAACGGAAAATAGCACAAACATACAATCCGGAACCGCTCTTTGGAAGATGTCCTTCTTATCATCATCATCATCATCCTCCTCATCATCCTCATCATCATTACCACGATTATCATCATCATTATCATCATCATCGTGATTTTCCTTTGCGCTCTTTATGAAGCCTGGAGTCACCACCTGTAGTTGTCTCCCTTCCAGGAAGCTTGCATCAATCATTCACATGCTCTTACAGCGGCTGTTTCTGTAGCAATATGTTTGACACGGTGAGGTTGCCAGCCTCACTCACAACCTCATATTAGTCGTCATGTAACCATGGCTTTAGTCAGCAGTAAGCATATAATATCTTTGTCTCATAAGAGACCCCCCCCCCCCTTCAGGGAACCACACAGGGCGTCCTACTTATTTTTTAAGCGGTTAAAAAACGGTTCTCCAACAACCTTGAAGAGGTCAGGGTGATATTTCTCTCATGCCAACGATGCAGGTAATGGCCCCGCATGACGCTTTGTAACGACATTTTAAACAAAAACACATAATTCCCCCCACAAAAAACCCACACTAAAAAAATTGACAGCCGATGCTTGCATTAACAGTTTTAAGTTTCCATTTAAAGAAGCTTCCAGCTATCTGCATGGAATCTCTCCTTCTGGCATTTTCAATAAAAAGACGGGCTTTCCATTAAGAAAGATATCATAATATTCAAATACAAAATCAGGTATTATTTCCCTTTTTCAGGACACTAGTTCCGTGTTTTGTCTGGAAAGAGAGATTACAGCTATTGATTTAGCCACTCGCGGAATCGATTACACGGAAATAAATTAGGTTAGGTACATTCTGAGACCACCTGTTGTACTAATATGTGGTTATAGATGTGGCAGGCAACCTCATCATGTCAAACAAATCTCCGCAGAAATCACCACTGCAAGAGTATATGAATGCTTTATGGAGGTTTCCTTGAAATAGGCCATGCTGCATAGGTGGCTTCTTGCTTTATAGCGGGCGATATGGAAAAATGATACTTACTTGGTCGTTTCTCTTCTATTCTGGGATGTAGAGTTTTGCCAGAGAGATCGCCATACTATCCTATCGGCTGTCTTCCTCCTGGCCTGGTTCCAAACTAGTCCTCTGAAGGACCGATTGGAACTAGATTGCAGAAATGATGACGATGAACATTCTGAATCCACGCACATACGCGCAAACACAACACACACTAGCACACGCATATATATGTGTGTGTATGTAGGTGCAGTGTGTGAGAACAGTTACTGAATATGAGTCCCAGAATGAAAAAGGGACAGAAGACGCAGCAACAGTGATAAATGCAGTCATCTTGACTGCTTGCGTCAGGGTCAGCGAACCAGAGCTGACCAAGACCCTACTCCACCTCCAAGTGGTGGTCCTGGAAACAGGCTGCATCACTGCTAACCCGGTCCTGAAGATACCATGCTGAAACCGGATGTGTCGGGCCGAAAGGCACAAATATCGTACTCGTAGCTTTGCTGTAAACGGCGACACAAGGTAACAAACGTCCTTTTCAGGACGAACACAGAAGAAGAAGAAGAATGAAAAGATGCACACTTATAAATATGGATTCTAACTTCATTCATTCCTTGTTGTGCTCCTCACGAAGTATGGAACCACCGCAGCAGCTGGAAACCTTGCGCCAAATATCCCGTGCCCTTGTAGTTGTGGTTTCTGTTGCTATTTGTTTTACATGCTGAGTTTGCCAGCCTCATATTAGTCGAATGTTATGAAATACATGAGAAAGCAGTAGTTCAGTTCTTTCTTTGTCTCCTCAGAGGCCCCCCCCCCCCCCCCCCCCCCCCCCCCACTTTCAGGGAAGTATTAAGTTATCAGGAAAACTTTTTAGAATAATTTCATCTTCACACTAAACAGTTTTCCATTAAATACATTTAATTGTTTCGGATTAAACTAAATTTATTTCTTCTTCTTCTTCTTCCTCGTTCGCCTTCAGACTTCCACATTTATGACTCTAATAAAGGCAGTAGTCAACCCAAGGCTCCCAACATCTCCAAACAGTTTTTCGTTGACAGAAGTGGGTTGTTGCCGTATGCTACTCTGTTCATTGCTGTAGGTTGGGCAGGACTACAGCAGGTGTTCGGCTGTCATCGGGCTGGTGCCACAGGGGCAGAGATCTGTCACACCAATTTCGTACGTGTGGTATAAACGATCTAATTATTGTAAATAGCAGAACAGAAAATGCGTTTATTACGGTGTTTTGTGTTACTATGTATGCGGAGCAATGACGTTTATGACACACATGTATACATGTGTTGTTCTGTGTCTTTAAATGCGTGCCAACGTAAATATGTTGAGGAGCTGCGTTAAGAATAAAACTCATTTTTCTACAGTTTTAATTTTGTTTTATGTCAACAGCTGAGATTAATTTGGACATACACTGGGAAAACTGACCTCATGTGATTTCGAGAATCCTTGAGGAGTTTAAGGAAGAATAGCATGATAATTCCCTCTAGCGACGCCTTAAGAGGCGACTAATGCGAGCTTGTGCATGGAACTGGCCAGCACATCATTTAAAATAAAGTGTTACAGAGCCACTACTACGAGAGGACATGAAGTGCTATGGCTCAGGATTCATACAAAGAGGTAAGCTGGACGTGTGGCTTCGTGCTCCTTAAGGGTAACAAGATTAGCATAATTTTTACGTCAACGCAAGTGACAATGTGACTTTCATACTTTAGCAGTGATTCTGTAATTCTCCTCAAAATCTTAAAAAGCTTTTTTTAATTTTGCCGCTGTCAAATTCACTTTACCCTTCCGAGCAAAATTAAAAGCAGCGTCAGGAAATATATTTTTTTAATCCTACGAAAAATTGGGCACACCATTTGCAAAAATTCCTTGATGTAATGAAAAGACCCATTTCAGAAAAGGAGCTTTGAAAATGCTAAAATGAAAGAACACTTCATCAAATAAAACGTCCTTGACGTTTGTGGCAAAGATAAATGCCAAATATGTTTGTGGCTGAATACTCTCCCTCACCTCTGTGGCGTGAGGTTTTATTTGGCTCTAAGATCAGTATAGTACTGACAATTACAGAAATATAATTTCTGCAGAAAATGGTGAAGTCCCAGTGTCAGAGAGAACTACTGGTATCACAAATTAGTTAGGCTGTGAATGATCTGATCTCGAAACAATAGTAGAGAGGAGACCGACATAAAGTGCCACCTCCGCTGTGTAACTAACTGTGATATTAAAAAAAACAAGGAAACAGATTTTACTTAACAATGATAAACTTGACAAGTCTTCAAATACAATTTCCTTATTATTTATTTAGTATATACACTATCTACTCTTGTGCTGAAGGGTGAATGTTGAAAAAAATGGAATGTAATGAATTTGTAAGTTTACATATGATTTACAAATATTTATATTTATATAGACAACAAGTTTTCCAATTATAGGAACAAAAATTATATCAGCTGTGCTGTTATTCAATTATAGTACATGTATCAGCTGTGCTGTTAATTACGTATAATTTATCAGCTATAATCTTATTATTGTCTCTTGCTACGCTAATTCACTTTCTCGTCACTGACACTAGCTTTTGCTCACAATGCTGACAGAAATGGTACTAATGTGTACTCATCTCTTAGAAGTTCTTGGTTTGGTTGACACAAAACCGGCTGAAGATCGTTCCTTTAGCCCACCCAAGACTGAGGGGGACTAAAGATGTAGATTCTGTGCAATCTCTATGCTCCTGCGGAGTTCCAGGCAGCTGGACTGACGACCCACGATCTCAGTTTTTATGACACGAATAAAACCCTCCAAGATTTAACCAGGCCAGATTTTGACTCGACTTAGCGAAGCAGGCTGCAGGACAATGCTCTCAGGCAAGCAATAAATCAGGTTGACAGCTCCTCTCACACAGTCGGTCGTCTCTGGCTTCGTGTTCGGTATTGCGTGCCTTTGCATAAAATCTCGCCCGATTATATAGGTAGGTGAATGCTTAAGCAAAGCTTTTGGTTGGTTCCTGGCGGAGCAAGCTGATTGGTTTCCTGCAGCAACTGTGCGTTGATTGGCTGGGCTCTCGACATAGGGATTTAACAAAGTAGTGTGTTTACACAACTCGTTCCACGACAACCTCTTCCCCTGCAACCCCCTCTCCCGCCGGGGCAATGAAGTTTCTAGAAAATCATGCTTTTTCTGCTAAAATTTTAGTCTATATTTCTTTCACAGGTAAAGATCGCCTATGAATACTGTATATATAACATGCACGAATGGTGATTGGTATCTTCATATCACTCCCGTTGCCTGACAAGACTTCGTATTGATTCTTTTACCTACAGAGTTATAGATGTGGACGCCGCGTATCTTATAGATTGTCTCCACACTTTGTTTGAGTGACATACGTCTTATCTTTGAGCCATGCAAGGCTGACAGTGGAAGGTTGCCTTCTGTCTTTATTGTTTTGTCCCTCTCTCCTCTCCGACCCCCCCCCCCCCACCCCCCCAACAATATTTCCCCTAATTTCTAAAGGCACGTGTGCGCACAAAAGAAAAGCGGTTGGTGCATTTGTTTTCACCAGTGACATAAAGTTGTTTCGATTGTATGTATTTTTCAGTGAACAACCGTGGTGTTGTATCATTATCCTATGTTTGGAATTTATGAGTGTGTGTGTGTTCAATTTCTTATGTGCGCCAATTTTATAGTATATAAATAGTATATATATATATATATATATATATCTATATATATATATATATATATATATATATATATATATATATATATATATATATATATATATATATGTTTTAGCTTTTTTATAAAGGTCTGTATTTGATTGATTACAGACCCGATATTCTAAACATTTCAGAACTTCGTCTCTCCTCCTGTCTGGCTGCGTGTCTATCTGCCTTATCTAAGCAAACCTATCTGTCTGTTTATCTGCCTGTCTGTCTATATCTTTCATTCTACTTGTCTGTCTATCTCTATCGATTTGTCTGTATCTATTTCTGCTTTTCATTCCATCGTATGTTTGTCTGAAACTTGTTGATGGCATTATCAGGCAGTCCTTGCTCTGTGATCCCCAGGGCAAGAGAGGTAGAGAAAGAACAAAGAACACGCGGAGAAGAAAACGGGGGGGGGGGGGGGGCATGAAGCGGATGAAGGAGACACGGAAAAGCCTTGAGCTGATGGCACGGGACAGGAAGACTTGGCATAAGTTTGTTGAAGGCCTATGCTCCATGGGGAACTGAAGGTTTATGAAGAAGAAGAGAAGGAAGTACGCCTGTCTGTCTTTCCTATCGATCAGATTGTCTATGTGTTTCTGCATGCATTCTTGACTATCTATCTATCTATTGGCTCCTGCCTATATGGCCATTTACTTGTGTCCCTCTTACGTCACTTCTGAATCTATTAATAGCCCGACATCCCCACTGAACTGTTAAACTAATCTCTGTCCTGGACAAATCTCATCACATTTTCATGGCGCGTGCGACATTCGGTCTCTGTGGGAATATTCCTGGCCAAAAGTGGAGACAGGATACTTCGGAAAGGGAATGGGAAGATCAAAAGAAAGAAAGAGTATTTTGAGGGAGATGAAAGAGGGAGTGAAAGCGTGTTTGTGAAAGAGTGAAATAAAAGAGAAACACAAATTATAAATCTATCCGAAAAATAGATTTTTATCCATCCTGTGCCTTATATTATCTCCGAGAAATCCAAATGTGACACTATATACCCCTCATATTTCTAGAATTCGTATGACAAAAAGTCTGCTTCCGTTATGATTATGTTTTTGTTTTGTTTTTTAAATAAAATGTTGCCTTGTTTTGGCGATGCGCGTCCCGTTAAACCTACTCGGTTATATTAGGGCGCATGTTCAAATATAATTATGATTATGAAATTTGAATTTACTTACGAGCAAATAACCCGCCAAAAAATTTCGAGATGTAATTATTGTGTGCTTGTTCTATCGCATGTCCTGATGACGTCATTACTTCTCCTGTAACCATTTCATTCCTCCTCGTCTCATTTTTCCCTGGATCTTTGTAGTCACGCTTATAATGACTTACGGTCAAAGGTCAATGCACCTTGAAAAAAAATTAAAACACTTTTCTGCTTTTTTGATGAGTGTTCAGTGTAGTTTTAACACCACGATGCGCCTTTTCCGTATACAGACGTTTCACTGAGACAATTATTAATATGAGGATCATATATTGCTTCATAGCGTCTTTTACATTTGGACATGCGCCCTAATATAACCGACGGACCCATTGTCTGAAATGGTACAACACGGTCACCCATGTGCAACTGATGACAGGAAGCAGACAAGTGCCATTGGAATAAGAGATGAGAAGAAGACATTGCAGAAGGATAGAACACACATTGAGGAAACCTGTTGATAGCATTACAAGACAGTCCTTGTTCTGGAATGCACGGGGTAAGAGAAATAGAAGTAGACCGAGACACACACGGGGAAGAAGAGAACTGGAGACATACATTAACATTATTATGAGGATGGCACGGGGAGACCTTGAGTTGATAACACGTTAAGGAGAACTTTGACAAGTCTCCCCCAAGCATGTCAAGAGGACAGTCAAACTGAAGACCCGAACCAGCACCAAACACGATGTCAAGTATTAACTCCATCTATCGTAACCTGAAAGTAGTGCTCGCTGCACTTAGCTTCGTATATACCCACAAATATACATATATTTTTCTGCGATATATCATCTATCCCATATCCTCTTAAACAAATATATTTTAAGCGAGAAATCATCTTTACCGGGCTTCCAGGCAAGCGCTGCTCTAAAAATAAAACAGGAATACCCGTTGTGGAAGAAGATGATTATCATGGCCGTTTACAAGCCGAGATGGATTACCATGTTGTTGTTTGACACAAGAGAAGAAATCCTTCACATAACAGCACCAGTCTTCTTCATATTGTTCTTTATTCCATTATAGTGTGTGTGTGTGATTTGTGTATGTGTGTGCGCGTGTGTGCAGCGTTTCTTAACCTCCTTCTCCTTGAGGAACCTTTGAATAATTTTAAGGTCTCAGGGAACCCCTGCATAAAAATTATTATATCTTCAGCTCATGGTACCTTAGCGTGATCAGTAAGTTGTAAATATAATAATGCAATAAAAGTAGTCAGTAATCTTTTTAAGTAGAGAATGATTTTTTCTTCCCTGAGAATCCGTTTATTTTGGGAAAATTATTAGTTACTCTTTTTGTTTCGTTCCCCATCCCCATGAAGGATATAAACGCCAACGCAAGTCAGTAGTGTAGGTAGAAGAAGCTTAAGTTTTTCTTCTTTATTATAATTTTTTGTTATATCCTTCTTGATTTTTTTTAAAACCTTATCCAAGTAGGCTTAAAAGTCTTGTCACATACTTCTACTCTACAAGATGTTAATGAAATACGTCACGTGCAAGATTGAACAATGTCCTATTCCGCACTGCCATTCGAGGGCTGCTCAGTCACTGCCCACTACCGCAGTCGCTTGTCACGGGTTGCCTTCCTTAGCTCTGCAGTAGTGGTTCTACAGTGGCCAAAACTCAAGAGTGACTGATGTGGGTCTTCAAAGGTGTCTACCTTTGCACAAGATTACTCTTGGCAGAGTTGTAGATCATGGGAACAATACTTAAGAGCTAAAAACACAACAGCACAAATGGAGAAATATAGAGAATGAGTGACACTCAGAACAGAAGCAAAGAACAAGGTGCTAGCAGCAAAACAGAAGTCCTGGGAAGAAATTGGAGAAAAGCTAGAAAAAGATGAGCAAGAAAAATAGAAATTGTTCTATAAGACCCTAAAGAACATGCGGAAGGAAAAACAATGCCCTCTCAAATTTATAAAGGACAAGCAAGGCAAATTGCTTACTGCCCCAAAGGAAGTAATGGAAAGATGGAAAGAATATTTATCAGAACTCCTGGATGGTGAGCATGGTGAAGCATCAGAAATGATAACCACTAGCACAGAAGAGAAAACCAATGATGGTGAAGATGACATAAAGATGGAAGAACTGAAGGCAGCACTGGAGAAAATCAAGATGGGCAAAGCAGCAGGGCTTGATGGTATAACACCAGAAATGGTTAAGTACATGGGAGCATCAGGCGACCTATTACTCTGAAGGGTCCTACAGGCAGCGTGGTGCAACAAGACCATACCAAAGGATTGGGAGATTGCCATGATAACACCAATTTTCAAAAAGGGTGACAATCGACAATGTGGACACCATAGAGGCATATCCCTTCTCAGTGTCCCTGGTAAAATCTACTCTAGAATACTAGAGCAGAGACTCCGACGCCTAGCTGAGCCACAATTGGATGAGGTCCAGTGCGGATTCCGAGCAAACCGAAGTACGCAAGACCCAAACTTCACACTCGGACAGCTGAGTGAAAAGGCCCTTGAGTGAGATCCATCTTTGTTTCATAGATCTGGAAAAGGCGTTTGACAGGGTCCCCTGGAGCAAACTTTGGGACTGTTTGGCAAGGAAGAACATTCCAGCACCTCTGATTCATGCTATACAGAGCTTCTACAAGTGTTGCAGAAATTATGTGAGTACAGCAAACCATAAGTCAGAAGAGTTCAGGACCACCACTGGTGTAAGACAAGGTGATATCCTGTCACCTTATCTTTTCGTACTCCTCATGGACGATGTCATCAAGGCATGTAAGGAGAGAACAAGAAAGTATTCAGTGGGATACTGGAAGATGAGACAGGTCTGTATTTCAGAGCTGGCGTTTGCTGATGATGTTGCCCTGATTGCTAAATCAGAGGCTAATCTCCAATCCAACCTGCAAGTCTGGAAGGAAGAGCTGGAGAAGAGAGGGATGGTCATAAGCAGCTCTAAAACAAAATCCGTGGTGATATCACGAGAAGAAAGAAGACATCAGATTAAGCTGGGAGAACAAGTCCTGGAGCAGGTCGACCACTTTAAATACCTCGGAGCTATTATAGACAGAAAGGGAGGCATCAAAGAAGAGTTGGCCACTCGAAAAGCAGCAGCTGGGAGACTTTTTCCGGCCATAAATCGAGGATTCCTCAGCAAAAGAGAGGTTGGTAAGAAAACGAAAATGGCTGTATACCGCGCCACCTATGTCCCAGTCTTGACATATAGATGCGAGTCATGGGCAATGACTAAAACCCACAAAAGTCAGATCCAAACCTCAGAAATGAGGTATCTGAGGAAGGTGGTTGAAGTAACAAGAAGAGACATGGTCCGCAACCAGACGATACGTCAAGGCCAAAAATCCCACCCCCTGCAGACCCAAGGAGAACAGTACCAACTAAGATGGTTTGGCCATGTCTGCAGAATGAGAGAAGATCGGCTACCACGACAAGCATGGGAAACAAAGAGCCAGGATCCAGACCCCCAGGACGACCCAGAGTCCGCTGGGAGGACAACATTAGACAATCTTTGAAGGACCGAGGACTAGAACGGAACCAGGCCAGGAGGAAGACAGCCGATAGGATAGTCTGGCGCTCTCTCTTCCAAACCTCTACACCTCACGGTAGAAGGGGAACGACTAAGTAAGTAAGTAAGAGTTGTAGATAGAAGGATAATGATGCTTCTACCTCCAGGTAGTGATCACAAGATATTCAGAAAAGCGAAAGCAATGCTGCATTGGCTGAGCACGTTAACTCTAGTATCTGCCGTCAACTTTTGTGAAGGATAGGGTTACCTTATAATTCGTTAGCTCGTTCAAGCCCCCAGCTGAGTTAATTCAACGAATTTCCTCATATTATTTAGCTCTGTTAACGTGTATTTAAGAAATTATCTGAGACATACGGATGTAGTACATTCAAAATGATTAAATCAACTTTAGATTTGTCTTTCTACAAGTAACAAATTTAATAATCAATTATGTTTTAACAGTTATAAAAATGAATAATTATTTAACAGAAAATACTCCTTATCAATGATGTTATGGAGGTTTATATAAGAGGTCACTTGACAGCTTTTATTTGACTACAATGATGTTTCTGCTCCCGCTGATGTCTGATTCTTTGTAGTTGGAGGACTAGATCACTCACGTCCGTGGTCAATGTTGTAGGGTGCAGCACGTTCCCAGAAGCGTCATGTAGTGTCTACGAAGTTGGTCTCGCGTCTCTAAGACCCGTCTAATGATGGTGTCTAGCGTCGACTTCAGGCCACTTATACCCTCACTTGTTCCAGAGATAGTACCCTCAACTGGTACCACCAACTAGTGTCACAAAAGAAGAGAAACAAATACCTTCTGAGTATTGAGTTTACCGGCATATACTTATGTGCCTCCCTCTTTTCATTTCACCATCCCATCTACCTCAGAACTTTTACCCTCTCTGAGAATTAATTTAAATCCCAGTAAGTGAAAATCTTTCTTTACATTTAAATTGAATAGATTTATATTTAACTTTACATTGGGTGAAAAGGTTAATAATACAAATTGAATATGTTTCCCTTTACATCTACCATGTTTGAAAATGTTAACAATATAGATTGAATATGTTTACATTTACATTTACACTGGTTGAAAATGGTAATAATATAGATTATGTACATCATTTCTTTCATCTTTCACTCCCTGCTCCATATGGAACTTGGGACAACCTCTGCTTTTGGCTCTCTATAAGAAACTCGCAATAAAGCAGTCGCCAGCCCTTGCCGTGGTGGTTCATGAAATCATCATTCTATGTGCTGAGGTTGCCAGCCTCAAATGACTTGGACATGCACTAGCAATTTTCACATATTAATATTCACATATCAATATATACATATTAGTTCACATGTTAATAATGCAAAATATAGAATTTAAAATGTGCAACTTACGCCAATCTTTCAGCTCACAGACTGCTGGCTCAGAGAAATAATTTAAGGCAGCTTGACGATGCCTCTTACATGTAGTCTGTGGTGTTGTTATTTTAGCAATAAGTTCCCACTTTTGACTTTGTGTTACAGTTTCCTCGGATTCCGGTTTTCCGTGTTAAAATACTAGAGTTTTCCTGGGCCCTAAGAATGCTCAAACTAGCTCCGGTCTGGTACTATTCTTAACTCTGACAAGGTCTGGTTGTCTTCTTGGCGCGAGGTGATTGTTCACAGTGTTCTAAACTGACTAAAGTGTCAGGTTATATTACACTTCACTCCCCTCGCAGTACTTTGCTACGATTTAGGTAAGGTCCAATCAGGAATTGTGTTCCTCTTATGTTTCTTATGCGCTCCAATCGTTTCAAAACATGTGTGTTTTGGTATGATAATTCAAAATATTTCCACTAGGAAATTTTTGTGCATTAATGCAAAGGTCTTGTCTTCCAAATATGGAAGTGAGATTTCCGTACTATTCTCCTCAATAATTACATACAACTTCTTACATCTGCCCGGAACTATTACAACCTTTGCGCTCAGGTGTGTCCGACTGATAATTGTCGCCCCGTCCTTGTGCAAACACCGACCATCGTGTACCTATCTGGGCTCTGACTCTGCACGACAGTAATTAGTGAATCACAATAGTAATATCAGCGCCAAGGTTTGGTACACGAGAATTTTACCAACATGACTGTCGGTAAATATTACATCATCTGTCTACTCTCTCAGCAGGGATGGTCAGGTAAACAGATAAGACGAATTATCACTGAAGGGAGTGTAACATTGATAGGACAAGAGCTAATATCTGCTTGATAGCAGAGGAAGAAATGTGCCGACCACTAAAATTTCACGTAATCAGTGCTCACAACAAATGTAACTGACTACTTCCGGAGATGAGAAGGGATCGACACAATAACTTCGACACAATAACCACGATCTCTTGAGGAAGTCCTAGCTACCTGTCGCAGAACCCTAGGGATCCGTGGAACCCCGGTTGAGAAACCCTGTTTTAGAGCGTTGAGTTGTAGAGTGGTTGGAGCCTTCCTCGCGATCCGAAAGTTACCGGTTGGAAACCTGGTAGTATGAATCTCCAGTCTACCCAGATATAAATGGGCACCTGACTCTGCTCTTAAGCTAGGACGGACAATGAATGCGAGTCAGGGAACTAGTCACCCCAAATCTTAAAGCTGAAACCTAGTATAGTGAATTCTCTAGCACTTCACAACCCCACGGCAGTATCTGCTATGGGACTGCCTTTACTCTTACCTCGTTACCTTATTTTTTTTTTTTTCGCAACATGTTCCAAATAGTTTTTTTTATTCAAGCTCACCTTGTCCCAAGTCATTGCTTCTTGTGTGCTATCTCTCTCTCTCTCTCTCTCTCTCTCTCTCTCTCTCTCTCTCTCTCTCTCTCTCTCTCTCTCTCTCTCTCTCTCTCTCTCTCTCTCTCTCTCTCTCTCTCTCTCGCTCTTCTCCCCTCCCCCAGCTCTCTTTAATGCCTATTTCTCAACCTTAATGAAATAAAGATTTCGTTCGTTCTTTCTCTCCCCCCCCCCCCCCCCCGCAACCATCTCTCATTAATGCCTATTTTTCAACCTTGATGAAATAAATATTTCTCTCTCTCTCTCGCGCGCTCTCTCTCTCGCTCTGTATGTGTATGTGCGAGTGCGTGTGGGTGTGCGCGTGTGTGTGTGTGGTTAAACCGTCTTATGAATGTACATCCTAACTTGAAACCTGCTTCTTCTTCGTTCGTCCTGAAAAGAACGTTGGTTGCGTTGTGTCCGTTTACAGCGACGCTGCGGTATTTGCGCCTTTCGGCCGACACATCCGACTTCCGCACGGCATTTTTTGGGACCGGGTTTGCCTTCCCTCTTCGATCCCTACTCCTCAGCCAGACTGCAGTGATGCAGCCTGTTTCCAGGACCACCATGTGGGGGGTGCAGTAGATTCTTGGTCAGCTCTGGTTCGCTGACCCTGACGCAGGCAGTCAAGCTATGGGTCGCTGACTGCATTCCTCACTTTTGATGCGTCTTGGTTCCCACTTGAAACCAAACTTCTAGGTTTAAAGGCTAATCAAACGGATTGCTCAGTGCTGTTGGCCGGTGACAATTAAAGAGAAAACGCACAACTACACGGAGGTATGAATATTCATAACAGCAGCTAATTATTGCTTTTATCTCATCAAACAATATATGAAGGGGTAAAACAGGTAAAAAATATTCCGTTATCGGGGTCCGTTTTGTTTTTTCCTCACTTCTGGTACCAGGAATCTTATTCCTTTCCATGATGGGAGTGAGCTGCTTATCATTAGGGCCCCACCTTCGCTTGTAGGGAGCAGTTCATTATGGAAATATGCGTCCTTTGATTTTTGTCGCCTAAGAATGCTACCGGGTCTCCAACTTCGGTTATAATCTTCTCAGTCTGCTTTACCATTTTCAACAATTGTTATCTTCATTTTCCTTTGCGCTCCTTACAGAGCATGATGCCACCACTGGTCCTCTCGGAGGAACGAACGAACGAACGAAATCGTTATTTCAGGGTAAAGAAGTGGGCATTATGGCTTGCATGAAAAAAATTTAATGTAGATAGAAGGGTGATGACACTTCTATTACAAAGAGAGTTTTCACAAGATATTCAGAATAAACGAGAACAATACTGCTTTGGCTGAGTATGTTAACTCTGTAATTCTGCCGACGCTTTTGTGAAGGATTTAAGCACTTATTACTTTCAGCTCGTTTAAGCCCCCACCCCTGATTTACTCAGTGGAATTCTATTATTCTAGTATAGCTCTGTTTAGAGTGTGTGTAGTAATTTGACTGAGACAAACATGCAGTAACTTTAAAATGATTAAATCGAAGTTAAATTTGTAACATTACAAATAACAAAATTTAATAATCACTTTAGGTTTTAACAGTTGGAAAATAATTTGAATAGTTATGGATCAAGAAAAGTTATCATCACAGTCTTTATGGAATGTGAGATGTTACAAGAAGTTCAAGTGGCAGCATATATTTGAACTTAGCTGCCAATGATGGTTCTGCTCCTTCTTATGGGTTGGTTCTTTTCACTCTGCTCACGCTCGTCTCTGATCAAGGTTGTCGGGGGTAGCTCGTTTCCCAGAAATGTCAAGGAGAGTCTACCACGTGGGTCCTTCGTCTTAAAGCTTAGGCCACGGTTCCCTTCTTGTTCCAGAGATAGTACTTTCTGCTGGTACCACCAATAACTATGGTAAAAGAATAGAACGAAACGCTCTTCTGAGTATGGCGTTTTCCACCCCATAGTTATGGGTTCCTATCTTCCCATACCACCATCCCAATTACTCAGACTTTACCCTCGATGAGAATTAAATTTAATCCCTCGGGATAAAACTTTCTTTACATTTAAATAGAATAGCTTTCATAGTTACTTTATATTTAAATGAAAAGGTTAATAATACAGATAGAGTCTGTTTACATATACATCTCCACTGATTGAAAAGTGTTCACAATATAAATTGAATATGTTTTCATTTATGTTTTACACTGATTGAAAAGTTTGAAACTTCCATTACTTTAAAATGAATATTTTCACATAGACATTTACACTGGTTTAAGCTTGAAAACTTACATTAATTTTAAAGTGACTATGTTTATAGGGACATTTACACTGCTTTGAAAATGTAAGTATTATACTTAGAATGTACATCATTTCTTTCATCTTTCCCTCCCTGCTCCATAGGGAACCTGGAACTACTTTATGCTTTTAGTTCTCTTTACGAAACTAGCAATAAAGCAATCACCAGCCCGTGCAGTGGTGGTTCATGAATCATCATTCTATACGCTGAGGTTGCCAGCCTCAAATGACTTTGACATCCACAAGCGAGTTTCACATATTAAAATTCACATGGTAATATATACATATATATATGTTAGTTCACATGTTAGTAATAAATATGAAATGTAAATCACAACTTACGCCAATCCTGACTCACAGACTTTTTGCTCAGATGAATAAAAGAGACTTGAATCGGCCTCTTACACGCGTCTGGGGTGTCGTTAATTTAATAAGTTCCCTCTCTGACTTCGTGTGTGGTCCTTCAGTTTCCTCAGTCCCGGTTTCCTTATTTAAAATGTTAGAGATTTCCTGGGCTATATTGTAAGTCCTGATAAATACTCCAATAAAAGGTGTCCGGTATTTTAAGAAGGAATTCTGAATTCTAATTCTTCACTGTAGCAGTCTGGTGTCTTGGCGAGCGATTTCTCAAGTGAAATAGCTTGAGAAAATGATCAGATTATATTCCCTGCCTTCCCACGCCTTCGTTTGTTATGAGCTATAAAAAAACTCCAATCATATTCAAACAGGCGGGTTATGGGGTAATTTCAAAATATTCCGACATCGGATAATTTTGAACGTAAGGCAGAGGTCAACTCTCCCATATATGGTAATAAGATGTCCGATGCCCTTGTGTACAAACTTCCAAACACACCGGTAACCGCATATGACCATGTGTTCGAGATGTAGCAATCTTACTTTTATCTAAAGTAATCTTGTCATCCATGTCTTATCGGTGATTAAGCCGATAGCGCTGGCCGATGTACGTGTTAATCTGCCGCGCCTATAGCCAACAAATCTGGGCAGCGCCAAGCAAATGTGATTATTATCACCTACAGGGAGTGTCGAATGATTTGATAAAATCAAATATCTGCTACTTAGCAGAAAAATAACGAAGAAAGAAATCTTGGGACAATTCTCAGTCATTTTTGTTTTGCTTTCCTGAGAATATACTTCTTCCAGAGGGCGAACAGACTGTGATCAGGACCCCAGGGCAACAATCCTGGCTGCCTTTCCTAACTTATCAGCAGAGTCAGGTGCACATTTATATCTGAGTAGATTTCGAGCTTCATGCTATCAGGTTTCAAACCGGTAATTTTCGTAACGCGAGGAAATGATCTAACCACTCTATAATTCAACGCTCTAAAATAAGGAGGGGGATCCTCCCCTAGGAGGGTAGGAGAGCATGAACCCCTTTACTGTTGTGGGCCCTCGGACAGTGCCCGAAATACGCTACGCTCAGTCCGCCCCTAGCCCCCCCCCCCCCCCCCCCCCCCCCACACACACACACAAAAAACGTTTTTATTTTCCACTTGCGTCCCTTGAATCACAATTGTTCCCCATTCATTCACACTCGTCCCCATCGACAGCATAAAGGGAGTACTAATTCCAGAATTTTCCGATCTCTGGTCTCCACTTTTTGAGAGATAAATCCGTTAAATTCGACTATAGGGTGATTGAAAAGCGACTTCCTATTTTTTTAAATGTTTATATCCTCATCTGTTTCTATTGGACACACACATACACACACACACACACATACACACACGTCAAACCAGAGAGCAATAACTGCCATTTGGCTAATAAGTTTGTTTTCGCTCAAACTTTCTGCTTCTTCTTCGTACACTCTCAGACGACCACTTGAATGTTTTCACAGAAAGTAGTAGTCAGTTGGACGCTATTTGAATCTCCGTAGAGCTTTTCCACGAATGGTACTGGTGTCGGTCATATGCGCTTTCTCTGTTCCACATATGTTGGGCATCTTTGAAGCAGATGTTCAGCCTGTAATTCTTGCCCGTTGACGTTCTGTGTACGCAGCGGGACTCTACGGGGATTAGCGACATTTTGCTTACTTTTTAATGACGTCACCATTGTAGTGGTTTTGATGGTATTGTATGATGGTGATATTACTAAGTGTAATGTATGAGGTCAGCTGTGAAGGCTCCTGAGATAAAATGTAGTTGTGAATTTTCAGAAGGCCTTTCTTGCTACCACAACGACCTCACACCTATCTTTTTTCCTAATGAATGTGGCTACGTTATAATCTAGGGTACTGAATGTAATGTGTTGTATTGACATATACAAACACACACACACAGATATTAAATAATATATTATCAATAAAATTTAGAACACAATGAACTAAATCCAGCTGGTGAAATTTTAGAAAGTAAATCTTTTTTTAAATTTATTTGTTCTGAACCAAGGTTTTATTTGGCCAGAACATATGAAAAGATTTTGGAATTTATGAGTGAATGGCATGAATAAATGACATGATAAATAAAATGTGTGTACGTATACAAATTTTAAGATTAGTTAGTATTTCTACAGTTTATAATTTTATTTTCCCTGGGAGAACGATGAATAGATGTGCTGTTGGGGTGGCTTCATCCCTCCCTGTCTAAGTTTACCAAACATTGTCCATTAATGATGGAAGTAAATGGGATGTTTTTAGTAGGAATTCACTTTGGGTGTTATGTCTATGAAGTTGGTGTAAATCCAGCAGACCAGCCTGCTTACGTAACTTTGAAGGTGTAGCGCTGGTGCTGGAATCTGGTGGCCCCACCTCTCCGTGCTTGGGGGCAATATATCGGGTGGCCCCACCTCTCCGTGCTTGGGGGCAATATATCGGGTGGCCCCACCTCTCCGGGCTTGGGGGCAATACAAGGCTGTTCTGCCGAGATGCGACACTGCACGGGTCCTCACTGTCAATTATCTACCCAGCATTTGACACCACCTTTTGGTGTCAACATAAAAAACTCACAGCTCTGAAATAAAGTATTGGTTTGGGTTCAGAACCTTACCTAAGGAGCCACTTCTACACGTAACAATTTACAATAACACCTTTTAGACAGGGTCAGATCTCTCTGACCATACAACACACCTTACCAAGTTGGTTTCCCATAGGATAAGTTCTCCCAGACTACATATTCAGAAATATGTTTATTAGCTTCTTGCCCTAGGATAGGATAGGTGATATGTTCCACTGATCTCAACACTTGATCTGTCCTTCCTAATCATTGCTGGAGTTTATATATATTGTTTGTCCCTAGACCCTGAACTAGGGCGGGGGGTCTAGAGCAAATCCTTACTTGTTTGTAAGGCTAGATTTCGATATGGCAGCATCAAATCACTCGAAACATTAAACAATATTCAAAATATACAAAGAAATAATTTCAATCTTACCAGATTATGAATAAAGAACACAGAAATGCTAGCAAAACTCAGCTGAGCTGCTGGCTATAGTATGGCGTCCCTGAACTTATTTCAATTTATTTCATTTGGAAATCACCACACTTGAAATTTACTGTGTCTATCACTGGACAACTATTGAGGAATGGCCCCAAATGCGCGTCTGAGCGCCGATAATATGATTGTCTGTGGCCAATCAATGCCTTGGTTTTTTTTAAATTCAAATTTCCTACACTAAAGTCATTTCAGTCATGCTTCAGTCAAGTATGGATTTTTATCTGTTAGTCCGTCCGTCTCTACTTGCGTTTTCACAAAAACGTACTTGTTTTTTTTTTTGAACCAACCTATTCGTCCCCTCTACACTTTTTGTCTGTAAAGTTATTTTTAGCCACAGCTTCCACCAATTCCCCTTCTCTTTCATTCTAACTAGATTTGGACACTTGAGTCTTCAAGGTCGCGATTTTTGTGCAAATAGTGACATGGTGCCCGGGGCTGGCTACATCAGGCGGCGACAGAAACTACTGCTGCAAGAGTATATAAATGTTTTGGCGCATTTTTCCCACCGGGATGGGGCAGCTGTAGTGGTGATTTCATGCTGTGTGTGAAACAAGAAAGGCCAGGAGACTGATGGTGATTTCATGCTGTGTGTGAAACAAGAAAGACCAGGAGACTGATGGTGATTTCATGCTCTGTGTGAAACAAGAAAGACCAGGAGACTGATGGTGATTTCATGCTGTGTGTGAAACAAGAAAGACCAGGAGACTGATGGTGATTTCATGCTGTGTGTGAAACAAGAAAGACCAGGAGACTGATGGTGATTTCATGTTCTGTGTGAAACAAGAAAGACCAGGAGACTGATGGTGATTTCATGTTCTGTGTGAAACAAGAAAGACCAGGAGACTGATGGTGATTTCATGCTCTGTGTGAAACAAGAAAGACCAGGAGACTGATGGTGATTTAGACTAAAACGTACAATATTATTGCAGACATTCTTAAAAATAACAATCGAGATAAAAACAGGTATCTGTATTGTCGTAAAGATGGGATCATACGTCTCTAGCTGAAAAACGATGAGTGTTCTAGGATTTAAGTAATCACGTATTTTATTTTATTTTTTATTTCTTTGGAGCCGCGGTAGCGGAGTGGTTAGTGCATTGGCATCCTAGCTCGGTGGTCCATGGTTCGATCCCCAGTTGAGGCGGGATTTTTTAGAGCGAAAACGGTTAGGGAAGAGAAAAGTATCGAGGAAGGGATAAAGCTGGACGTGGTGTAGTAAAGTCTCTAATACTTCAGTCAACAAAACAGATAAACAATTTATGAAGCGTCAAGATCTTGCTTGAGTTTTGTGGATTATGTCCCTTGTCGGATGTGACGCACTCTGCTCACACCGTGACCCTTCTTTAGTGAGCACAGTGTTCGTGTTTCTCAAATAGCAGTGTTTCCCAGAGTGTGGTACGGCAGATTTTTTTTAATGGTGTGTTTTACCTTAACTTTATTATATTATTTTAAAAATCCATCATACATATCCACTGTTCTATCAGAATATCTGTAGATTTTTATTTCTTCATTATTTAAATTTTTAAATTTTTTGTGAACATTATTATTTCTAAATAACACTAATGTAGACAAAATAGTACATTTAAAACTATCCCCAAATTATCTTCGCCAGATAAGGGTATACCGATAAGACTAAACTCTCAATAGGGATACGCTGGTGAAACTAAACTCTTATTAGGGGTACGCCGGTAAGACTAAACTCTAATTAGGGATAGCACTGTCACATAGGAAGGCTTGGTTATAGTTCGCACATTTATATGGTTCTCGAGACTGGAGCGCACAATATAGTCACGTGATTACAGAGGTTGTGCAAGAGGTTAGACACGTCATTAGGTAAACGGTTTCCTACAGAAACCACCCCTGCAAGAGTGCATGGACTCCTGGTGAAAGCGTCTTCTAGATAGATGTTGTGACTGCATGTTCCATCAGGGCCATCTTTAAGCTGATTTCTCCGAATCGCCTAGAATGCAGAGGGACAAATTTAGATTGTTCTTATAAGTCCATCGCGAGCTAAAGACAAGAAATATAATCAGGTATGTTCGTTTAAAACATAAATGCATCTAAAACAACCTTCTATTGATTAAGAGAAAAAAAAAACAAGTTGCGTCTCCTGTCTCCTGTCTCCCTTACTTTTATTCTTCAGACATTCAGTTTTTCAACTTTTTCTGTTCCTCTACCACAGTACAAATTCTACCTTTTTTATTTGCTTTATTTGTTATTTATTTTTTTTCTTCAACGATTTTAAGATTATTTTACATTAAAGTGTACAGCCGGGCCGTGTTTCATTCACACATTGACATCATTGATTGTAACAAAATGGGGCGGCCCCTATCGATGTTTGTTTCTCTCCGGCAGTATCGGTACATTTGTGGTACTGATTTTTAATATGTGTTCTCAAGTATCGCACTTTTCTTTTCTTTCTTTCTTTCTTTTTCTGCTTGTGTGGCAAATATTTTGTAGGTGCAAACATTTGTTGACACTCCTCTCTGTGATTTCAACTGTTTGTTACCCGGTCATCCTAGATTGCGGTGAGCAACTGAGATAAGATAGTCGCCGGCGTGTTTATATTGAACCGCTGATAAGACGTCTCGGTTGGTAACTCAGATGGGCAGACACGGAGTTTTGCGTACTCATGCGACAGATAACGAGATTACTGTCCGTGTGACACATGTGGGCAGACAAGTGTGACATAATCGCTTCCGGGCCGACTTGTTATGACAACATTACTTTCTAATAAGGTAATAAGTGTTACAGCTTACACATGTTGTCATGTGAGTTCACCGTTCTGTCTGTAAGTTTGTACACAAGGGCATGGGACATCATATTACCATATATGGGAGACGTAACCTTTGCAAAGTATTTCCATGTCGGAAATATTTTGAAAGTACCACACCCGACCTGTTTGAATATGATTGAAGCGTTTATTTAACTCCATAACAAACGAAGGCGTGGGAAGGCAGGGAATATAGTCTGACCATTTGGCAGTTTTATTTCACTGTGAATTTCACGTTCGCCAAGACAACATCAGACCTCGCCAGAGTGAAGACTAGATTAATAATTCCTTTTTTTTTTACAGGACCTTTTATTGGAGAACCAAATAAGACTTACAAAGCACAGGAAATCTCAAAATTTTAATAAGGAACATCGGGGCTAGGAAACGGAAGAAAGACACGGAGTCAGAGGGAATTGAAGTTAAAATTAACGACCCCCAGTAAACGTGAAAGAAGGCAGCTGCCAGTGCCCTTTTTAAAAGTCCTCTGAGCAAAAACGTCTGTGAGCCAAGATTGGCGTAATTAGTGCATTTTTCATTCTATATTTTATTACTAACATGTGAAACTATATATATATATATATATATATATATATATATATATATATATATATATATATATATATATATATATATATATATATATATATATATATATATATATATATATATATATATATATATACATATATATATATATATACACATATATATATATATATATATATATATATATATATATATATATATATATATATATATATTATGTGAATTTTAATGTGTGAAAATTGCTACAGGAAGCCCAAGCCATTTGAGGCTGGCAACCTCAGTATCTAGAATGATGATTCATGAACCACCACTGCATGTGCTGGTGATTGCTTTATTGATAATTTCGTAAAGAGAACTAAAAGCATAAAGTAGTTCCAGGTTCCTATGGAGCAGGGAGGGAAAGATGAAAGAAATGATGTACATTCTAAGAATAATACTTACAGTTTCAAAGCTTTTCACTCAGTGTAAATGTAAACGAAAAAACATATTCATGTTAAAATTAATAGAACTTTTCAAAAAGTGTAAATATGTAGGCAACATAAATGAATTTATATTGTAAACACTTTTCAAACAGTGGAGATGTAAATGTAAAACATATCATAAATGTACGTTTAACCTTTTCATTTAAATGTAATGTAAAGCTAAAGCTATTAAGTTTATATGTAAAGAAAGTTTTATCCCGAGGGATTAAATTTAATTCTCATCAAGGGTAAATTCTGACATGGGATGGTAGAACAGAAGAGGGGGGCCCATAACTATGTGTCGGAAAACGCCACACTCAGAAGAGGGTTTCGTTTATATTTCTATTACCAGTTATTGGTGGTACCAGCAAAAAGGACCATTTCAGGGACAAGAAGGGACCAGTGCTTATGCTTTAAGACGGAAGACAAGCTTTGAGGACTCTCCTAGGCTTTCCTGGGAAACGAGCTTCACTCTACGAACCTTGACCAGAGACGAGTGAACGCAGTGTACAGAAAACCAACTCATCAGGAGGAGGAGGATCAGAATCGTCACTGGCAACTAAGTTAACCCATATGCTGCCACTTGAACCTCTTGTCAAAAACCATCACTCGAGTGATGAAAACTTTATTTTGTAATTAACTATTATTCCTTTCGTTTAATCTGTTAAACTTAAAGTGATTTTTAAATTTTGTTATCTGTAATTATGCCAATTTAACTTCGATTCAATCATTTTAAATGTACTACATGTATGTCTCAGTCAAAGTTATTAAACACACACTCTAAACATAGCTATATTATAATAATAATTCCACTGATTAACTCCGGGGTGGGGGCTTAACGAGCTAGAATACCCCATTGCTTAAATTCTTCACAAACGTTGTCGGCAGATTCCAGAATTAACGTGCTCAGCAAATGCCAGCATTGTTTTCGCTTATCTGAAAATCTTGTGAAGACTCCTTTGTGGTAGAAGTGTAATTAACCTTCTATCTACACATCTGCCAAGAGTAATCTTGTGCGCAGGTAGATACCTTAGAAGCCACTATTAGATACTCTTGAGTTTTGGCCACTGTTGGAACACTACTGCAAAGCAGGGGAGGCATTACCGTCACACAGATGCTTGAAGTGCGATGTGTGAGGTTGTGGTAAAGTGGGATATATAAATATTTATAGGGGACTTAGTGTACTGACTGAGATTAGCTGTGAAGGTATCTATATCTAATAAGGGTAGTGTATTATAGATGACCTTACTTGCTACCACATATTTATACCTCAGTCAGAATTATTCTTGAATATAGTGATGACTACGTTGAATGTCTAGGGTATGTATATGATGAAGTGTAAGTCACAACAACAACAGACAGATAAACAAGTCAATTTATTCCACCACACTTGACAACACTGTTACACACATGTAACATTCTATAAGACCATCTTAAATGAGTCACTGGTAAATTTTCAAATATCAATATGTATTAAGCACTTTTCATTAATATATATGTGTCCTGATTCAAATACAAAGTGAACCAGGAATCACAATCAATTTTAATTACAAGTTATATGTACAGAATTTATCAATATGAATCTTGTAGTGACATATTTTATTAATCTTATCCTATGTGTGTCAGTTGTATAGTGGTAATATGACGTAATACTGGTGTTGTTTTTTCAAGCTATGTTGGTATTTGTCATCATGACTTCAAGTGATTATTTCTGTTGGAACTAGTATTGGAGATGTTCTCAGTTCCGTTCATTAAAACAATTAATTTCCCCTCTTAATTTTATCCAATGTCAGTTTAGGATGGGGATACATAATGTTGAGCTCAGCTGGCCACATAGGCTTAACTTTCGTGATGGCGGCAGGAAAAGACTCCTCTGCTCGATTGCTCCACTGTGTTCTGGAGACACCTCACTGTTTACTATATGGACCAAGGAGTATGCTGTCCGCCTCTGGATTCAGCAAAGCTCTGACCAGGTACTGCTCAATAGCTTTAGGACCACAGTCCCTGAAACAAGAAGGTTGTACCTCCTACTTCAGAACTAATTTATACTCTATTTCTACACTGAGCACAATACATAACAAACACTGAGTTCAGAGCGGTAGGCCAACTGCTATCTTCATCTGAAACAATTTTCACCAGTATTTTCCTCCCTAATGGTTACCACGCCTCTGCAATTCCAGCATTATTTCTTTCTAGTCAATAATATAGGTGTCAGTGTACTGTTTGGCAATTCCATTTAGTTTCACTTTCCTCCGACACCTTCTGTTCAGGCTGGAGCATTATATAGGCTTTACCTCAAGTTCGCTACTGAACCACACATATATACAGACATAATTTATCAATTTACATTCAATTTTCATTAAAAAGATATCAAACCTTTCAAGCTTACCACAATTCATGGAAATATTACACAGTGACGTTGAATGGCAATGAATATAGCACAACTTCGATCTGCCGATGTCCCAGGCTTTTATTTATAACAATATGCACTGGTGCTCAACGCACTGTTTCTTAGTAGGTTTATTATAAGATGTGGCCCGGAACAGACGCCCTGAATTGAGTATATTGGCAGCTCTAACCAATCATGCCATGTTTACCTACTTTTCAAAAAATATTACCCTTCTCACGTTTCCCCTAACAACAAAGAAGTAGTATTTATAGTCCGACTAATCGTGTTTAGCCTTACATTTATTTTCCGCCAATCAAATAGGAGGTAACATGTCAGCCTATTTCCCGTACAATGGTGGGGTGAAATTCTGCCACTGAGCGATTCTGAATTTGGTGTTGTCTGACACCCTCACTATTTTCTTTTGGCTATAATTTGTTAATTCCTAGACTATTTGCGTAACACTCAACATATTATTTGTCAGCAAGTCCTAAGGAACCCAAATATATATATATTTAATGGAGCCAATATGCATTTTCTTCTAGGATAGTCGTGCTGTTACTACCTCCTCACTTCCAAACTTTAGGGTGTCTGGGTACTGTCATGTTTTCAAACGTAAACCAGTATAATGTCATATTTCCTAATAAGAATTTTGTAAGTTTTTTAAAACCTAACTCTGGTATGGGTAGTGGCTTTTTATCACTGTCGATTTGAAAAAAGCTAGTGCATGTGGCCTTACACGCGTGATGGCAACAATTGTGTATCGCGCGACGCGTGTTTAGTGTTGCAGGTGTCCCTGCTTTCAGCCCTCCCTTCTTTCTATCTTTAGTCCATCTGTCTTTCGTTTTTTTTTTTTTTAGGTAACGTAGTGTATAAAAAGACATGAATGGAATTTTAAATCTAGGTCAACTTGCGTATCTCAAGGTTTTTCTTAGAATTGGAGTACACATTTTATTGTGTTGGGGAAACGCGTGTATGCTGCAGAAGGCCTTTACTATCAACGTGAAACGTTACAATTTGCAGACGAAGTAGAAAACAAGGGGGATTTCGAGTACAGTCATTGTGACAGCACTGTTCTTTTTTTACCTTTTCTCTTTCCTGTTATTGAAGTAATTCGTTAGGCTTTACATTTACGTTTTAATTTATATATGTGGATTAGAATTTCTCACGACAGAGGTAACGAATGTCTCATTCAAAATGATGCAACCCAGAGCTGCTGGCAGACTAGTCACATGATGAAGGTCAGCGACATATATATATATATATATATATATATATATATATATATATTATTAGAAAGTAATGTTGTCATAAAAGAATGTACATATTTCTTTTTTTCACCTATATGACCAGTGTGTGCAGAGATATGAAACAATTACCGGTTACAACTCAACTGCGAAAGTTTCACTTGAAATACCCGCCGTGCGCATGCAAGGGGTGCACATATTGAGTCTTTGTAAGGTATATGCTTAAAAACGTGCAGAGATTATCTTACTTTTGTGATAGAAAGCATCCTCGTACCACATTATGGGGCCGAGAATAAATTTTTTGAAAAGTGTACAATCTTTTATGGACACCCTGTATGTATATATATATATATATATATATATATATATATATATATATATATATATATATATATATATATATATATATATATATATATATATATATATATATATATATATATATATATATATATATATATATATATATGCGTGATAGGGTGGGCGAGATGATGATGATGATGTTGTGATATTTGATCACTCTCTTGCACACTCGCCACCGACCCGATTCACAATAAAACTCTGATTCTTAAGGCAGGGGCTGTATTTATTGATACAACCCTATCAGTGACATTAAGCACACGAAGCAAACATTAAACAAAAAAAACAAAGCGAACAAAACCAAATATCCAGCCAGTGCTCAGTTGCTAATCCTGAAACACAAACAAAGCACGGGTTAGTTAAAATCGTAATAGTTAAATAATCAGAAACACCATTCTTACCTGTCAAACTGTCCTTCTTCCACACTGCGTGAAACATTCAACTATCATGCACGCACACACACATGCATGTCGTCTAGCGATACTAGTATGGTGTTGTGCATGAGGCTGGCAATCTCACCGCGTAACATCGGTTGCTACCGAAACCACTACTGCAAGAGCACACACTCAACTATCACACACACACTCATGCATGTCGTCCAATGAGACTAGTATGGTGTTGTGCATGAGGCTGGCAATCTCACCATGTAACACAGATTGCTACCGAAGCCACTACTGCACGAGCATATGAATACTTCATGCGGAGGCAAACCACACTGGTGGCTCCATGCTCACTCAGGAGCGGAGAAGAGAAATATATATCTCCAAGTGAGCCCACATGCTCTCACAAACCATTCTAGACATAACCATAATTAAAAAATAATAAAATGGACATAAAATAATATTCAACTATATGTACAACAAATACTCTCAATAATGAGAATAAACCACCACCTCGCAACTGATCCATCTCAATATTCATCCCTGCACTCTGAAGCATGTCGTATATGATTGAGAACTCCTCATATAAAACACATTGTTACAGAAACAAACCACTGCCAAGCATATAAATGCTTCATGCCGGCTTCTGTTGGATTCAGCCGCACTGGTGTTGCCCTGCTCCGCAAGGAGCAAACAGGAACGTTTATGGCTCAAATGTGCTTTACGCACAAAGGAGTGGCATGCGCTCACCAGAAATCTAAATGACTATCAAAGTAAACCACTAAAGATAAACAGTAGGATATGATACGTATCGTGAAATACACTCAATTCCAACACCAAAGAATAAAATATAATTATTCTTGACTTAACAACTAGAACTAAATTCATCACCTAAAGATGACTTAACACGAAAACTATCTCTTCCATTACTGGCTTTACCTGCCTTCGCCCACGTGTCAATTGACACAGTATAAAATAGCGTAACATTATAGGCTTGATAACTACTATTGCAGCCGAGTGACTTGCAGACTCCCGCACCTTTTTTATTCACAAGCTAAATAATAAGGTCGTGGAAACACATCAATCTTTTAATTTCATTAAACATTGAAATGTCGAAATTGTCCTCTTTTCACACAACATGCCTAAGAAAAATTCTCCGAATTTTTTGGCCGAATATCATCACCAACCAAGATCTGCTTACTCGGAGCAAGCAAGAGGACATGCACACCATCATAACTGGCAGACGCTGGAGCTGGGTTGGCCATGTCCTCAGAAGAGACCCCGATGCCATCACAAGAACAGCTATGCTATGGACCCCTGAAGGAAAACGAAAGAGAGGCCGACCAAAAACAACTTGGCGGAGGACTGTGGAGGCTGAGATGCAAAGAATGAACCAGAATTGGGGCACTGTACGAAGGATGGCCGCCGACCGAGCAAAGTGGAATCAATTTTTTGTTGCCCTACAAGACGCCACTAGGCGTAATGGCCACTGACTGCTTTGACGGTCGGCGGCTAAAGATCAAAGAAAGAAGAAAGAGGAATGCTAATCTAAATTAACTCACGTGCTCAAGGCATCTACAGATTGACTCTGGTGTCTAACTTCGTTTCTCTCTCGTCTGGGCGGCTCTTGAAAGAATAGCATCTTTCGTTCGTTCGTTTGTCGACTATATTGTTGTTATACCCTGTTCAACCTGAAAATTGGTTATAATTGGGGTATATTGTGCGTGCTGTTTCTTCGGTGCTAGCAGGTTGATAGTCCTGAAAAGGACTGGTCCTAAAAAGGACCACTAGCTGACTGTCTGGTTACCTCTTCTTTGCTTGTTTGTTCATGGTGTCGTGGCGTGTTCATTGTGTTTATCATATCCTGCCTCCCTATCTGGCTTGTGTGGTTTTGTTTGTTTTTGCCCCCCTCGTTTCTGAATCTTATGTCTTCCTTTTCTCCTGTATCTGAGAAAGCGCTTTTTCTATGATTGCAGGTAGTAGTCTTTCTAGTGTTTCCTCTATGACTTCTTCGTCTGTTTGGTTGTTCGTATTTGTTTTACATTCTCTTTATATAAGCCCTAGGGCGAATCACTCAGCTTAGTCCGCGCGCGCAGTAATTGGGTCACTAAATAACACTCGCCTTTATTGCTCTATTAGGCACGAAAACACAAATACGGCCCACAACTATCAAATATAACACACAACTATCAAATACACCACAACTAATTTTTAGGCTTTATTGTGGCCTAGCAAATATCTTCTACTTCGTCAGACTTTTCACATCCCAGCGATGCTTGCTCGCGCTGTCACGTGGGCTGCGCGCACATCGAAAATATATGGGCGATAAATATGCCATGAACGTGAAGGGGGCCTCCGGGGTGTCTTTACGGCCCCATAACATATATAATATTCAGAATGTTCATAAATGAGACAACAATTTACTGTGGGTATGCAAGCTTTTCAAATAATCTGCATTCTTAGGCAAATATCCCTTCTTAGGCAGCTTTACCAGATATCCTTCCTTCCATTCTGCTGGTATTTCTTCCCTCTCCCAGACTTTACCAAGTAATTTGTATAAAACCTCTGTAGCAGTGTCAGTATCTGCTTTGATGGCCTCTGCTGGAATGCCATCTGGACCAGCCCCTTTTACATCTCTTGGAAGCTTTATGGTTTTCTTTATGTCTTCCTTTGTTGGTATTTCACAGTTGATTTGTAGCCCTTCTTCTGCTGACTGGATGTCTGGGGGATTTAGTGGAGCTGGTCTATTGAGAACGTCCTCTAAATGTTCTGTCCACCTCTTCATTTGCTTTTGTATATTGCTAAATTATATAGTCACATAAGTTAAAGAATGTACTGAAGAAATGAATTTTCTTTTTCCACTTTTTTAAAAAGTCGTATTTGCCGTGGCTCCGTTAAAAAAATTTGAAATTAGGTCCCTGTACTTCCTAAAGCCATTCTTGATCTCCGTTATAAGTAAAACAAAGGTCGGGAAGAAAAAAAAAGCATATATTTAATTATCTCTTGTTCTCTACGGCAGTGATGTATTCCCGGCTGTAACACTCATCAGAGCGTCCTTTATCTCTCTTCTGCTAATCTTTTTATCTGTTGAAGTTCACTACAGAACCTCAGCGTTGCTTACTTTCTGTAGACGCCGTCATAAAACATTCGGAATGATCTGACTGATGTGTTTTCCACTGGGAAATGTTCACTAAACAGTATTTGAAAACGAAGGCCCGTGACTGCTAAAGCTGTACTTATTACACGGAAGGTATGATTAGTAACTGAAGTACGCAGGTGGTGTCAGAAAGTGCACGACAGACGTGAGAATAGCTATGGTTTGTCTAAAAATAGTAACATGAAAAAGTCGAAATAATTCGGAACATGAAACAATTTATGAAACAGGACGGCAGATGCTGTAAAATCTTTATTCGACTGTTTTTTATGACGTAGCTTGTTTTTTTTTATTTCTTTGCCTTTTTTTTTCAATTGTGTTGGTTGTTACTATTGCTGTCCTCGTACGGAAGTTTAAAATTTTTCATATGGAACCTATTCATCCAGAACTGAGAACTGCTGGTACTTCTTCTATTCCTATCTCAGCATCATCGTCTTCTCCCTTTTGATCCCTACATTGCAGTGATAGGTCACCCAGGAGCTATGGCGACCTATACTACTCGTCAAAAGTCAAGGGCCACTTACAAAAACCTTGGTTGAAACCATAAAACAAATCTGATATAAACCTAATTGGTATCAGTCAAAACGGCATTTATTGAATACCAAATTGACATGTCACGTAAAGAAATGGAAACACACATTCAAACGCAATGAAGCAGTGAAGTGTGTCACTCACTTTTTCAAAAGTCACACAATAGATATTGGACAAATAGACATTTCAAAATCGGGTATGACCACCGTTTGCAGCAAGGCATTCAAGACAGCGTAGACGCATCGAGTCCACAAGGGTCCGAAGAGTATCCTGAGGAACAGCTTGCCATTCCTGAAGCAGAAATGCAGTCAGCTGTGCAACATCCATCGGCAGGGGGTGATTTGTTGACAATCTTCGACCAAGGACATCCCAGAGGTGCTCAATCGGAGAAAGGTCAGGTGAATGAGCTGGCCACGCCATCCTGATGATCCCATGTTGCTGAATAAACTCATTCACCACACGAGCTCGATGGGGTCGAGCGTTATCATCTTGGAGGATGGTATTACCACCTATGGCCTCCAGAGCAGGCTGAACAATTGGTCTCAAGATTTCGTTCTGGTATCTTGGGCCGGTCAAGTTGCCTTGGATGATGTAGAGTGGGGTCCTGTCGTGTCTGTAGAAGCCTCCCCAGAACATGACAGAACCCCTACCATAACGATCCACCTCTCGAATTGTGTCATCAGTAAATCGCTCTCCTGGTCGTCTCCAAACTCGAATCCTGCCATCATTGAATGACACAGTGAAGCGAGATTCATCAGTGAAGAGAACTTGACTCCATTATTGCCTTGTCCATCGGATGTGCTCGCGACACCAAGCAACACGGGCTCTGCGATGAGCAGGAGTAAGAGGGATTCTGACTGCAGGACGTCGAGCAGCCAGTCCAAATTCATGTAAACGTCTGCGAATGGTGCTTTGACTGACATTAACGTTTACAGTTTGTCTCAGCTGACATCTTAGAGTGGAACAAGTCACTGTTCGATGGCGCAGGGCTGACAACAAGAGGTACCGGTCATTATGTCTATTGGTGCATCTATGGCGACCTGGCCGGTGGCGATCCTCCACACTTCCTGTGGCCTGAAATCTCTCCAAAATTCTTTGGATAGTAGAGTGTGACACTGCAATCCGTCTAGCAACCTCACGGACAGATAAACCACTTTCAACCCACGCTATAGCCCTCATTCTTTGTAAGATGTCAAGACTTCTTCTCGGTGGCATGGTTTTTGCAAGTGATGAAACTACCCTAAGTCTGCTGATTGTAAAACAAATTAAGAGTGAACTCTGTTCACGAAAAGTCGCCATTGCACGTGGAATGTCAATCAGCACGATTACTTCACCTGTTTGGTTGTACGGAAGTTTGAAAAAACAGATTAAAAATGTGAATTTATGGTCAGCAAACCAAATTGCACGTGATCACCATGGTTGTCGGTGAGTTGTTTTTATGCTTAACGTGCATAGAGGACTGTAAGAGGAAGATATTGCACCCATTTTTACTAAAAACTTCCTTCATTTAATCATTCTATGCGCTTATATAAAAGTGTATTGAAAATAATAGGGTGGCCCTTGACTTTTGACGAGTAGTATACTTTAATAAACGCTGAGCTGATCTAAAAATCTACATTGATTTAATACTTACTTACTTACTTAGTCGTTCCCCTTCTACCGTGAGGTGTAGAGGTTTGAAAGAGAGAGCGCCAGACTATCCTATCGGCTGTCTTCCTCCTGGCCTGGTTCCATTCTAGTCCTCGGTCCTTCAAAGATTGTCTAATGTTGTCCTCCCAGCGGACTCTGGGTCGTCCTGGGGGTCTGGATCCTTGGCTCTTTGTTTCCCATGCTTGTCGTGGTAGCTGGTCTTCTCCCATTCTGCAGACATGGCCAAACCATTGATTTAATAATGCCTGTTTATTCAGGTGTCAGAGTATTTTGAATCTGTAATAAGTGCAGCATACATGCAACTTGTATCTCTGCCAGATAATCTTCTTCCTGCAATTCCATAAACCATTACTTCTTAACCAGGGGTGCATGCACCGCATGGGAGTGCGAGACTGACCTTCTGGGGGTGCGAGACCGACCTTCTGGGGGTGCGAGACCGACCTTCTGGGGGTGCGAGACCGACCTTCTGGGATGTGCGAGACCGACCTTCTGGGATGTGCGAGACCGACCTTCTGGGATGTGCGAGACCGACCTTCTGGGATGTGCGAGACCGACCTTCTGGGATGTGCGAGACCGACCTTCTGGGATGTGCGAGACCGATATTTTCGGACGCAAATTATAGAAAAAATTATATAATACACAGAAATCAAAATGATTGTCACGGATTGCCTCCCCTGCTTTGCAGTAGTGGTCCAACAATGGCAAAAAAACAAGAGTATCTAAACTGGCTCGTCAAAGGTGTTTACCTTCGCACAAGATTACTCTTGGCAGAGATGTAGTTAGAAGTGTAATGACGTTTCTATCCGATGGGAGTTTCACAAGTTAATTCAGAAGTCAAGAACCATACGGCATAAGACTGAGCAATGGTTAACTTTATATATATATATATATATATTTATAATATATATATATATATATATATATATATATATATATATATATATATATATATATATATATATATATATATAATATATATATATATATATATATATATATATATATATATACAGTAGAACTCCATTTATCCGAACCCCAATTATCCGAACATCCAATTATCCGAACACTTTTTCCAGAAAAAAAAAAAATCAGATGCCACAGTCACGTTAGACTAAAATTCTGAATCTTTTGATGCGGCAAACTTCAAATGTGTGCGAACAATTTGTAGAGAATGGGATGGCTAATGGTCGGTCGCTTACGTACAGAAAGTCAGTTAGATCATAAAGTCAGTTAATATCTGGTTTACCAATCCAGCGTACGTGTGGGTTCTAGGTAGAACACTGGCTAAACAGATAGTTCAACTTAAAATAATTGTGTCTGCTACTACAGCAGAATAATTTTGGTGTACAAGTATTTCTCTGTGCGATATGGCATCTTCCAGTAGGCCTAAGGCATATAAAAGGAACCGCAATGTTTTGTCAATTGAAACGAAAACAGAAATTATCAAGAGACTAGGACAAGGTGAAACTGTGTCTTCACTTGCGAGGGTTTTCAATGTTGGGAAAGCTACCGTCTCTGACATCAAAAGTAACAAAGATAAAATTATGAGTTTTGCATCGAAATTTGATAGTGAAAATAGGTCGAAGAAACGTAAAACCATGAGAAATGCGAAAGATGTGAAATTGGAAGAGGCTTTGTATATATGGTTTGTGCAAAGAAGAAGCAAAGGGGAACCTATCTCTGGTTCTCTGTTGTGTGAAAAGGCACTTCAGTTCAACAATCAACTTGACGGTCCTCCTGACTTTAAGGCTAGCCAGGGATGGTTAAGAAACTTTAAATCTCGTCATGGCATACGAGAATTGGAGATTCAAGGGGAATCTTTATCTAGCGATGCAACTGCCGCTAAAAATTTTAAAGAAACATTCTTGGCTTTTTTGGAAGAAGAAGGTTATTCACTCGATGATGTGTATAATGCCGATGAGACTGGCTTATACTGGAAATCATTGCCTCAAAAATCACTTGCATCTCAGCGCGAAGCAGCTGCCCCTGGGTTTAAAAAGTGCAAAGAGAGAGTAACAATTTTGGTAGCCGCGAATGCCAGTGGAAGTCATCGTTTACCGGTGCTAATGATCGGCAAAGCCAAAAAACCACGTTGTTTAAAGAATGTGACATGTCTCCCATTGTGTTACAAAGCACAGAAGAGTGCTTGGATGAATAGTGAAATATTTCTTGATTGGTATACAAATCAGTTCATCCCAAATGTGAAGAGGTTGAGAGAACAAGAAAAGAAAACTGGAAAAGTAATTCTTCTACTGGACAATGCACCATCTCATCCAGAGACGGATACATTGAATGCAGTTGATGCAAATTTTAAAGTAATTTTTCTGCCTCCCACTGTAACAGCACTGATTCAACCAATGGATCAGGGTGTTATAGCAAAGCTTAAAAAGATGTACAAGAAGGAAGTCCTGCGTCATTTATTGTTGGCTGAAAATGAAGAAAGTGTGGTGGCGTTTTCCAAAAAGCTTAATCTCAAAGACTGCTGCTATATGTTAGCTGATGCTTGGACCACCCTGTCACAAGATAATCTCAACAAGGCTTGGAGTAGATTGCTTGGGAAAAAAGGAGGAAATGAAACTACTGCAGTGGACACAAATGATGATTGTATAAATGAAGCTGTGGAACTGTTTCAAGCA
>JAMPIV010006362.1:217500-278374 GCA_024509875.1 Oreohelix idahoensis
CATACATACATACATACATACATACATACATACATACATACATACATACATACATACATACATACATACATACATACATACATACATACATACATACATACATACATACATACATACATACATACATACATACATACATACATACATACATACATACATACATACATACATACATACATACATACATACATACATACATACATACATACATACATACATACATACATACATACATACATACATACATACATACATACATACATACATACATACATACATACATACATACATACATACATACATACATACATACATACATACATACATACATACATACATACATACATACATACATACATACATACATACATACATACATACATACATACATACATACATACATACATACATACATACATACATACATACATACATACATACATACATACATACATACATACATACATACATACATACATACATACATACATACATACATACATACATACATACATACATACATACATACATACATACATACATACATACATACATACATACATACATACATACATACATACATACATACATACATACATACATACATACATACATACATACATACATACATACATACATACATACATACATACATACATACATACATACATACATACATACATACATACATACATACATACATACATACATACATACATACATACATACATACATACATACATACATACATACATACATACATACATACATACATACATACATACATACATACATACATACATACATACATACATACATACATACATACATACATACATACATACATACATACATACATACATACATACATACATACATACATACATACATACATACATACATACATACATACATACATACATACATACATACATACATACATACATACATACATACATACATACATACATACATACATACATACATACATACATACATACATACATACATACATACATACATACATACATACATACATACATACATACATACATACATACATACATACATACATACATACATACATACATACATACATACATACATACATACATACATACATACATACATACATACATACATACATACATACATACATACATACATACATACATACATACATACATACATACATACATACATACATACATACATACATACATACATACATACATACATACATACATACATACATACATACATACATACATACATACATACATACATACATACATACATACATACATACATACATACATACATACATACATACATACATACATACATACATACATACATACATACATACATACATACATACATACATACATACATACATACATACATACATACATACATACATACATACATACATACATACATACATACATACATACATACATACATACATACATACATACATACATACATACATACATACATACATACATACATACATACATACATACATACATACATACATACATACATACATACATACATACATACATACATACATACATACATACATACATACATACATACATACATACATACATACATACATACATACATACATACATACATACATACATACATACATACATACATACATACATACATACATACATACATACATACATACATACATACATACATACATACATACATACATACATACATACATACATACATACATACATACATACATACATACATACATATACATACATACATACATACATACATACATACATACATACATACATACATACATACATACATACATACATACATACATACATACATACATACATACATACATACATACATACATACATACATACATACATACATACATACATACATACATACATACATACATACATACATACATACATACATACATACATACATACATACATACATACATACATACATACATACATACATACATACATACATACATACATACATACATACATACATACATACATACATACATACATACATACATACATACATACATACATACATACATACATACATACATACATACATACATACATACATACATACATACATACATACATACATACATACATACATACATACATACATACATACATACATACATACATACATACATACATACATACATACATACATACATACATACATACATACATACATACATACATACATACATACATACATACATACATACATACATACATACATACATACATACATACATACATACATACATACATACATACATACATACATACATACATACATACATACATACATACATACATACATACATACATACATACATACATACATACATACATACATACATACATACATACATACATACATACATACATACATACATACATACATACATACATACATACATACATACATACATACATACATACATACATACATACATACATACATACATACATACATACATACATACATACATACATACATACATACATACATACATACATACATACAAGGGGCGTTCAGAAAGTAATGCACCACATCGTTTTTCACAGGAGCTGTTTATTCAAAAAGCATGAAATTTATACACAATATACAAGGATATGTCATGTAAACATCGGTATTATTCAACATAATCCGCATCAACTTGTACGGCGTTATGGCAGCGCGAAACAAGTGCATGTATTCCTAGCCCGTACCAGATTTTGTCTTGATCATGTAGCCATTTCTTCGATGCATGAATCACTCCTTCATCATCTTCAAACCTTTTCCCACGGAGTGCATCTTTAAGTGGACCAAATAGATGAAAATCAGAGGGTGCCAAATCAGGACTATATGGTGGATGGGGTAGTACAGTCCAACCCAATTTGGTGATTGCTTCCGTGTTGCCAGACTTGTGTGAGGTCGCGCATTGTCGTGAACGAGAAGCAGGTCTGCTGGATTCTTGTGCGGCCGAACTCTGCGAAAATGTTGATTGAGTTTTTTCAATGTCTTAATCTAAGCTTGCGAATTGATTGTCTCTCCTCTTGGCATAACGTCCACAAGAATCACACCTTCAATGTCCCAAAAGACAGTGATCATGACCTTTCCAGCTAAAGGAATTGTCTTGAATTTCTTTCTTCTTTGTGATTGCGGATGATGCCACTCCACTGACTGTCTTTTTGTCTCAGGTTCAAAATGGTGTGCCCAGGTTTCGTCGCCTGTAACGATCTTAGCCAAAAAGTTCTCTCCATCAGCATTGAAACGCTCTAACAATTCAGAAGAAATTGCTTTCCTTTGCAATCGGTGGTCATTTGTGAGACTTCGAGGAACCATCTTGTGCAAACCTTAGAAGATAAGAGTTTTTATAACTGCATTTGCACTACCAATGCTGACTGACAGCTGTAAGGCCAATTGTTGAGTAGTAATTCGCCTATCAGTAAGAATAATGCCCTCAGCGCATTTGAACATTTCTGCGTTGGTGGCTGTGGCAGGACGTCCACAGCGCGGCCGATCAAGCAGCTCCGTATCTCCACATCCTGATTCTTTGATTCTCTGAACCCAGCGACTGACTGTACTCCTGTCGTCTGCAAAACTTCCATACACATCACATAGACGCTTGTGAATATTCACAACAGTTTCCTTCTCTGCAACGAGAAATTCTATCACAATTCGCTGTTTATAACGCAAGTTGCTAACACGCTCCATTTCAACGGTTTAGGGCAGCCGTATTATTTGGCCGGTTGCGGTGCAATTTAGTGCACACAATTGGCACATGCCATATTTGAAGTGTGCAAATTTTCATGCTTTTATCTTCATTATTAGCTGAGAAAAACGATGTTGTGCATTACTTTCTGAACGCCCCTCGTATATATAATATTCTGGCTCATACGTTTGCTTTCATCCATGTAGTAACTGAATCAACTATATTTATTTAGTTTTAAAATAACATGTAACACATTTAATAGTGATTTAGCCATTAACAGGTTAAAATAAATATGGAAAGACTTGTGAAATGTAAATTAAAGTTTCCTCATAGTGGTTTGGTCGGGCGCTATATATGTCCGTGTTTTGCTATTGCCTGTTAAAAAAAACTTAACTCTAGATGAGTCCTGCAGCTATCGTTCATCAATGCTGTGATGCTGAGGGCACTTGTCCACACACGTTTCCAATATAGGCGGTTAGTGGTGATGCTCTTTCCTCACACTAGCGGCGTTAGTACCACAAATCGTCTGATGGCTTGTAACCTTGAACTTTTGGAAAATAGACAAACAAATGCCTCTGCTAAGTATACTGAGTTGGAAGCTTAACAGGCACCCACCAATGTTAATCTCTCAAAAGAATTAAATTCTTGAGTAGCTCAAGAAAAATGAATAGAAATCCCCACTATTCCTCTGGGTATTAACTGGGAAAATGCGTCTGGACAGCGCGAATAATGATTTGTGCCTAAACTAACATTAACAAGTTACATATATCTCACAAAATGATATGCTGCACTTGAGGCACCTGTGATGTAATCATCACTCATCACTGTTCCAGTCGGAGTCTGGGGTCACCTCTGCTGTCGGGTTTTCCGCACGACTAGCCAGAAACAATCACCAGCGTTTGCTATAGTGGTTTATGAATATACTATTTTCGCATGTTGAGGTTGCCAGTCTCATATATAACCACCGAGCAAGAAAACATGTTAATTCACATTTGTAAAAGAAATGTTCACAACTTACTGCAAATTGGGTTATACACAATCTCCTCGCACAATTTTCGGATGGACACGAGCAATTTCGGTGCATATGCTCTCGAATCACTTGGTCTGGGAAAGTATAGTAATTCCTTCTTATGACGGGTGTTCTATGATACACTTGGCCTGTGAAACTAGTAATTCCTCTTCGACGGGTGTTTTGCGATACACTTGGTCTGGGAAACTGTAATAATTCCTCTTTGACGGGTGATCCAATTCCTTTAGGTGTCCAGACTTTGTATTTAAAGTATTGGCCCCTTAAGTTTACAGTCTTGTATTTATAAAGGCGGGCTTACATTTTAGGGTTTTAAGTTTCCCAAATACTTTGATCTGTCACTTATAAATATAGAGTTATAGGTCCGATCCTTCTCTTTCTGGCTTTTAGGGAGTTGCTCGTTTGAAGTTGCGAAGCTGTCTGTTCTGTGTCTCTGAGTTCGCTAGATTTTATTTTCAGTTTCCAGTTCAAATCACAGATTGTACTTCCGGCAAACTTGCCAGTGAGATTCATTGTATATTCCGGCTCTCACTTCAATCCAGTCGTAAACACTTGTTCGCACTACGTGGGTTGAGGTGTTTAAATTCAATATCCCCCCCCCCCCCCACGTGTTTAAAATATTAAATTTAATAATCCCACGAGTGACCTCTTTCTAATAATTCGTAAGACTTCCGATTGCACACAAACACATCTGTGAACCTGGCATAATGTCTTCCGCCAATGTTGACTGGCCAGACAGACTATCTGCGCTAATCACACAGAGGGATGGGCCAGTGAAACTATTATCTCATTATCGCCTGTGTGTTCGTGCCTTCTTCAGACAGTCAAACAAAAGGGTCGCCGACCGCTCAGACAAACAATATGGTTGTCCAACGAGGATCGTCTATTATCAAAGATTGGCTAGGTGACTCAAAGCGACAAACGTATTACCGCTGACCGGTGATAATGACCGGGGTATTGTTACGATAATACCCCAGTTCACCTGGCGGAACGTAAATAAGTCTGAGGAGTGGTAAAGCAAAAATGTAAGAGATATAGTCCCATAGCAGATACTTCCGTAGGGGAGTGGAGTATTAGAGACTTCCCCCTACTAGATTCAGCATAGAGCAAAATAATGAATGGAAGGGCAAACAATTGCCATATAACAAGCGATCGGAGAGAAAAATGAAAAAGAAATGATACTGCCGGAGGGCGAAAGGTGTGAGAGATCACACATAAGAGAATGTTCAGACGTTATGTGACAATGTTGTATTTGTACAAAATAGAACAGTGACAACGTGACGTAAATACTGAACCTAAGTTACATTTTGTAAATAAGATTTTCTCAGAACATACTTTTTTATTATTAATGTATTTATTTATTTTTATTTATTTAATATTACTTATTTATTATCTGAATGTCTGCAATTTAGCTAGCTAGAAGATAACGGGGTGCGAGGCTTCTTAAGACGCTGTAAATGGATGAGTGGTTTCTTTAGATACTGTAAAGGGGTGTAAGGCTTTTTAAGATGCTGTAAAGGGATGACTTCTTTGATCCTTAGCCGCCGACCGTCAATGCAGTCAGTGGCCATCAACCTTGTGGCGTCTTGTAGGGCAGCAACAAATTGCTTTCACTTTGCTCGGTCCGTGGCCATCCGTGGTTCATTCTTTGCAACTCAGCCTCCATAGTCCTCCGCCAAGTTATTTTTGGTCGGCCTCTCTTTTTCGTTTTTCTTTAGGGGTCCATAGCACAGCTGTTCTTGTGATGGCATCGGGGTCTCTTCTGAGGACATGGCCAACCCAACTCCAGCGTCTGCCAGCTATGATGGTGTGCATGTTCTCTTGCTTGCTCCGAGTATATATATATATATATATATATATATATATATATATATAATTTATTTGAAATACGTGTTCTTATTTATTATTATTTATCATTTAATAAACAATTAATATCATTATGTTATTTCACTTATTTATTATCTCAGTTATTTATTTTAATGTCTTTTCTTATTTGCGCTATCGTTAGTATTATCTTTAACTACTTCACTTTCATTTTCTCGCTCGCGCCTACCCCACGCTGTCTCTATCTTTTTAATTCTAGTCGGTTGTATACCACTCGTCCTAATCTATGTAAGTGCTTGTGTTATCAATCGTGTGCATGACGCTAGTTTTATTTCACACCAGAACATTTATATCACCTTACTGATTTCCTACTTATTGTACGCACCTTGATTAGTGTACACATTTTCTTTCTGTACGGTTTAAGTACGTTCTGTCTGTGGCTGGTCGTTTGATGAAATAGAGTGATAGTAGTAGTAGTAATGAAATAAAAGATTTATGAAGTCTTTTCCCGAATTACCCACTGAATATGTCTCGTGATAATGAGTTTTCCCTAAGATTGTGAGTTTCAAGGAGAAAGATCGCGAAGAAAATACAGAAAGTTAAATTCCTCTTGTATAAGACAGAAACGTAGGGATATTTCCCAAAGGGGATTTAGTCTGCTAGCCGTCCTGAATCTTCTCATACGTCTTGAAAATAATTAACAAAATAAGCCCCAGTAAAATAGAAGACGACAAATAATCAGACACATATACCAACCAATAACAAACAGTCAATGTACTATTCACTGGACACGGAAGTTGCAGTGAAAATTACAAAGAAAAGTTATTTATTAATTATTGGAAGTCATTGATTGTATGTCACATTATTCACCTCACCTAAAGGTCTTTTATATTTGGACATACGCCCTAATATAATCGACTAGGTTGAATGGAACGCACCTCGCCACAACAAGGCAACATTTTTATTTAACATTTTTTTTAAAAATGTTTGCATGTATACTGAATTAATGAATGAACGACGAAAATAAATGAATAAACCTTTAATGACTAGTAGTATCTTATACAGGCGCAAGTGTGAATTAATTGGAAGTTACCAGAGTTAGTGCCAATAAATGTTCATCCTTATTAAGTGCAAGAGAAATGTGGGTTTCAGTGCAGATGTGGACTTTGCCGTGCTTTCCAGTGTCGAATCTGTTTCTGTTATATGGTTGTAGTTTTGTGAAGTTAGGTCACTGTGACTATGCTCCGCTCAAAGTTCAAAAGTCAATTGAGGCCACCCGCTTACTCATGAAAACACGATCAGACTTTGAGTTTCCAGGCTTATCACTTTAACCACTGGATAAATGGCGATCTTGTTGTCTCTTTCCTGATCCGAACTTGATATGAAACAAAAGACAAGGCACCGTAAGTACTTCCATCTTTAAAAGAGTTTTTACGCGCCTGTTTATTCCTAACGTAATTTAGATTTTAGAAAACAAAATAGTGACAACATCTTTTTAGGCGTCTAGCTTTACTGGCAACAGATTTACAGTAGTGTGCGAAAAGATGTCTATCCATCTCCCGACTTGTTCTTCATAACCACTGTTGAACTATCACTAAGTTACCAGCTGTGGTCTTCACACCGACGCCTATGTTCCATTGTAAGCACAGCAATGTAATGATTACTATTGTGTATCAATACGCATAAATCCTAACATCCATTAGCCAAGAATAATGGCCATGTTACGCTTTTCAATATGAGTGTGCCATGATAAAAATGCATTGACAAGTTGATTATTTGTTAATTACTTCTGGCAACATTAGTGAATTCCCAAATATATAATAAAGTAATGCAATGACATAAATATACATCGAGTTACATAATATTGGTATTCAGTTATAACATCTATACAACATTATGCATCTATTATATTACTAGGGTTATACAATCAAAAGTCATACATGAATTATACATAGTATACAAAAGATAAATAAAACATAATTAAATGGAAGCAGAATCCGTTTCTAGTGGCTGGGGCAAAGACTGTTTTTCCTATCTTCCCTGGTGCTCTCCTAACTTGTAAGAATACAGTTACCCCGACACTAGAGCCTCATTAACATTTGACGTCAATACTTTTTTAAAGCGAATAGTGGAGAATTAGATTTTAGTCACAGCATTAAAGGTTCACTCACACACAGCATTTTAAAATAAATTAGTTTGACATATGCTAGAATTTTGCATTTCGTGCGACCGAATAAGACAGCAGTTTTTTCTGGACAACAATGTAAGATTTAATGTTCCTGGTCGTGCTTGAAAGTCAATTTCATCCTATCTTTAACTACTAACGAAGTCCAGAACTGATGTCTTAGAGAATTGATGTAGCCGCCACGTCAATACTCGTTAAGATTAATTGCGGTGACCAACCCTGCTCTGCGATGGGCGAGATACTTGAGAGCAATAAACGATTCATATACCAAATTGTTGTTCGACTTTAAGAAGAAGAAAGTATCAGTCGTAATTTTTTCGCGAAACTGTCCCTAGCGATAAACTCGTGGTAGTAACGAGAGTGTATTTTTCCTGTGACTTCATGAAATTTTTCCAACAGTCTTGTTTTTTATTATCCTATTCGTTATTCCAAACATCTTCCAATTTTCCGTCTTGATACATAGTTCTTACATTCCAGTATCCAATTTTAAAAATCTCCTTAGCCCCCAAGATATTAGAGTGAGTCATGTTTACTGTCGAGCCTGGTTCTGTTTCGGTAACAATAGCTTGTTTTACGATAGTGAATTGTTAACTCACTGATCAACCCTCCTATCCAACCGACCGATTCGAGGGTTTCGAGGTCAGTTATAGGAAAATAGCTACACCACTAGATACTCTGGATGGTGACACAACAAGAGAAATCCATACTAGAATTGCTTTGGCAGCTAGCGCCTTCAATAGATTATCTAACATTTGGAAATTACGATCATTGAATATACATACCAAGCTTCGTCTGTTTAATTCAAATGTTATCTCAGTGTTAACATATGGCTGTGAGAGTTGGAAAATAACAAAATCATTGGAGAACAAGCTGAATACATTCGAGAACAAATGTCTTAGAAAACTCATGAACATCAGTTGGAAAGAATTCAAGACTAATCGACAAATAAGAGAAGACTCTAGGCAGAAATATATCTCCGACTATATAAGGAAAAGACGATGGTCATATATCGGTCATGTCCTACGAATGCAAAACAACAGAATACCACTACAGGCGCTCACTTGGGTTCCTGAGGGTAAGAGGAAAAAAGGAAGACCAAAAGAAACACTCAGAAGAACAATAATAAGAGAAGGAAGAACGTTGGGCCTAAATAATGTGCAAGAGCTAAGAGGAGTGGCGTCACAACGAACAACCTGGAGAGCACTGGTTTCTGCCTTATGCGCTGTGTTTGGTGCTTAAAGAATTTATTATTATTATTATTATTATTATTATTCCAAACATTGGAATTAAAGTTGAATATATTTAAGTTGACGTCTAAGAGTGTAGGAAGAAGAAGATTTAAAGTATTTATATATGTTCACTTACACAGTCACTCACAAACACAGTCATATATTGAACAACACACTTTTTTCCTTACACGATCGCGCATCCTCATATACACAGATTTTCGCGCACTCAATAAAAAACACACGCAGTCAAGCGCAATTTTGTTTACGGAGCATAATAGTCGCTGATGCGATAACACTCACTCAGAAACACACATGTACATACATTGGCATCTAGATGCACATGTTACACACATGTAAGCAAATACACATATTTACACAATCGCTGAAACAGTCTTTCACACCCACCCGATCACTCACGATGCCTAAACAGTCACACATTAGCACACACACTCACACGCATTCTATCACAATATATTAGCCTTCAAACACAAACGCAAGTGCTGGCACAGATGCATGCACATGCAAACGTTTCAACGAACATATATTCACATATAAAACCGTACACTTTTACAAAGGATCTACATTTTCATGCACATATTGTCAGCCACACGATCCCCAGAAACACAACACGACGCACTAAAACACAGCAGTTTTAAAAACACTCACACATATCCTGGGCCGTTTAAGCATTAGGCGATCTAGGCGGCGGCTTAGAGTGGGCGAAATTTGTGGGGTTGGTGTGTGATGGTATTGCCTCCCCTGCTTTGCAGTAGTGATCCAACAGTGGCCAAAACTCAAGAGTATTTAATGTGAGCCTTCACGTGTGTCAACCTTCGCACAAGATTATTCTTGACAGAGATGTAGATAGAAGGGTAAAGACACTTCCATCACAAAGGGAATCTTCACAAAATATTCAGAAAACCGAAAACAATGCTGCTTTGGCTAAGCACGTTAATTCTAGAATACGCCGATCACTTTTGTGAAGAATTAAGCAATGATTAATTGTAGCTCGTTAAGCCCCCACCTCTGATTAACTCTGGGGAATTATTATTATTCTGGTATAGCTCAGTTTAGAGTGTGTGTAGTAAATTGACTGAGACAAACATGCAGTAACTTTAAAATGATTAAATCGAAGTTAAATTTGTAAAATTACAAATAACAAAATTTAATAATCACTTAAGTTTTAACAGTTTGAAAATAATTGACTATTTTAGAAGAAAGGTTTCATCATTAATGGATAATAGAGACGATGGAAAAAATTCACTTTTGCAGCTTATATATGGAACTTAGCTGCCAATGACGGTTCTGCTCCTTCTGATGGGTTGTTTCTTTTTACACTGCTCCCGCTCGTCGCTGGTCAAGGTTGTCGGGTGTAGCTCGTTTCTCAGAAATGTCAAGGAGAGTCTACAAAGCTGGTCCTTTGTCTTAAAGCGAAGGCCACTTGTCCCTTCTTGTTCCAGAGATAGTACTTTCTGCAGGTACCACCAATAACTATGATAAAGAATAGAAACGAAACGCTCATCTGAGTATTCATCGACATTTACACTGGTTTCAAACTGTAAGTATTATACTTAGAATGTTCATCATTTCCCACGAAAAAAAAAAAAAAAAAAAAAAAGAAGAAATCATCACAGCAATCAAAGGGTTAAAGAATGGAAAAGCTCCTGGCCATGATAACTTAAATGCAGAGCTATTTAAGACAGACCCTGAGCTAGCAGCAGAACTATTAGAACCACTATTTGCACAAGTCTGGAAAACAGGGACAACACTAACGGAGTGGAGCAAAGGAATAATTGTCAAATTGCCCAAGAAGGGAGATCTTGCAGACTGCAATAATTGGAGAGAAATCACTCTTCTCTCAGTTCCCAGCAAAATACTAGGCAGGATAATTATACAGAGAATTATTTCAAAAGCAGTAGACCACCAACTGAGGAAATAACAAGCAGGGTTTAGAAAGAACAGAAGATGTGTAGATCATATACTGTATTTACCCTCAGGAACATTATAGAGCAGTGCTCAGAATGGCAAAGACAGCTGTACATTAATTTCGTTGATTTTGAAAAGGCTTTTGACAGTATACATAGGGACAGTTTATGGAAAATACTGAGGGCTTATGGAATTCCAAGCTGCATAGTGTCAATCATAAAAATCCTCTATGCCAACTTTACGTGTAGCGTTGGGCAGAGCAACCTAACCTTTGAGGTGGAGACAGGAGTACGACAGGGATGCCCCTTATCAACCACTCTATTTTTAACAGTCATAGACTGGGTGATGCGCCAGACAACAGAGGGCAGTCCAAGAGGAATAAGATGGACTACATTTTCTACATTGGAAGATCTGGAATATGCAGATGACATTGCACTACTAGCAAATTCACATCAACACATCCAGGAAAAAACGGATAGACTTAATAAGTATAGCCAGCAGGTGGGCTTGAACATCAATCTAAAGAAGACAGATGTCATGACGCTCAATGTGAGAAACCCTGAGCCCATATCAGTAAGGAATCAGCAATTGGTACAGACATATACCTTCACATACCTAGGAAGCATAGTAACACCAGAAGGCGGGGCAGGCAAAGACATCAACATCAGAATGAATAAGGCAAGAACAGCCTTCTTTAGCCTAAACAACATCTGGAAGTCTTCTCAATACAGCACAAGCACAAAATTAAGATTATATCAGAGCTGTGCTTTCTGTGCTTCTCTATGGTGCGGAATGCTGGAGAGTTACAGAGAAGGAAATGTCGAAATTGTCCTCTTTTCACACAACATGCCTAAGAAAAATTCACCGAATCTTTTGGCCAAATACCATCACTAACCAAGATCTGCTTACTCGTAGCAAGCAAGAGGACATGCACACCATCATAGCTGGCAGACGCTGGAGCTGGGTTGGCCATGTACTCAGAAGAGACCCCGATGCCATCACACGAACAGCTATGCTATGGACCCCTGAAGGAAAACGAAAGAAAGTGTCGTACGAAAGGTTAATTGTTTTATTTTTCCCGTCTGAGTATATAGAGTGGATGTCGATAAATACGCGAGAATGTATAGAAATAGATTTTTCACAGGTGGTAGAATTGAGGAAAAAAGATCTGTCTCTGGAGTGATTTGATAATCTCTTCCAGCCTATCCGTACGACTGTACTTTTAGTGCAAGAAAGCTTTTAACTCCCTATCACGAATAGATAAGTTACTCTACACACACACACACAGCTATGTGACAACAAGACATACAAACGTGAAAAAACTACGGTTAAATGGGTATGGGTCTTGTCATGAAATATTCTAATCCACATATATAAATTATTAGGTAAATATGAAGCCTAACAAATAAAATTAATAAAGAGAAGAGCAATGGTAAAATGACAGTGCTGTCACAAGGAATGTACTCGAAATCCCCCTTGTTTTCTGCTTCGTCTGCAAATTGTAACGCTTTCACGTTGATATAAAAGCTTACTGTATTATTACCCGCCTTCTTCAATGAAACGTGTGCTGCATTTCTAAGAAAAACATTGAGACGTACTGCGTAATGACCTAAATTTTAAATTCCATTCATGTCTTTTTCTACATTACGTTACCAAAACGAACGAACAGTTGGACTAAAGGATAGCGAGAAGGGAGAGGAAGCCGAACACTAAACACGCTTCGCGCGATACGCAAATGCTGCCATCACGCGTGTAAGTCTACATGCACTAATTTTTTTTCAGACGGACAGTGATAAAATACACTACCCTTTCCCAGAGTTAGGTTTATAAATCATAACAGACTCTTATTAGAAAAGATAACATTAGATGGGTTTACGGTTGAAAACATAACAGTACCCAGACAGCACATCTTCCAAACAGGAGGTAGAAGAAATTGCATATTTTGAACGCAGCCACGTAGCTCCTTTAAATTAGTATTTTTGGGTTCCTTAGGGCTTGTTGACAAAGAATATGTAAAACGTTACGCAAATAGTCCAGGCATTAATAAATTATACCCAAAATAAAATATTGGGGATGCCTGACAACACCAAATCATTTCTGCTCATAAGATTTTTTTAAACGTGTTTGAAAAAGATTTACGTTACAGAAATAGCCTACCATGTAAACTCCAAATTGATTGGAGCGCAACAAATGAAAGCCTAACCACGATTGGTCGGGCTATAAATACTATCTTGGTTGTTAGGGGAGACGGGAAAAGATAACATTTTTTCAAACACTTGTCGAAACGTGGCTCATTGGCCAGTCTCGCTGATATACACACTTGGGAGCGTTAGTTCGAGACCACTTGTTTAAAAAGCTTGATAAAGCATCAGTGCGTTGAAGCCAGCTCATATTTGTGTAAAATAAAAGCCTGGAACATAAGCAGATGGAGATTTGTGCCAGTTTGTGCCAGAATTCATTGCTAATCAACGTATCTGTGTTATTCGTATGAATTGTGGTAAGCTTGAACCATTTAATATCTTTTAATGAAAATTGAATGTGAATTGTTGATTTATGCCTGTATATATATGTGTAGTTCAGTGGCAAACGTGAGGTAAAGCCTAAAATGCTCCAGCCTGAACAGAGGGTGTCGGAGAGAAGTAAAACGGCATGGAATGGCCAAACAGTACACTGACACCTGGATGATTGACTAGAAAGAAATAATGCTGGAAGTGCAGAGGCGTAGTAACCATTAAGAAGGGTAATACTGGAATAAAGTATTGTCAAGATGAAGCTGACAGTTGGCCTAATGCTCTGAACTCAATGTTTGTGCTGTATTGTGATCAGTGTAAAAGAGAATATAAATTAGTTATGAAGTAGAAGGTACATCCTTCTTGATTTCAGGGACAGTGGTCTTGATGGTACTGAGCAGCATCTGGTCAGAGATTTGCTGAATCCAGTGTCGGACAGCATACTCCTTGGTCCTTTTAGCTATCAGTGAGGTGTCTCCAGAGCCCAGAAGAGAATTCGAGCAGAGGAGTCCTCTCCTGCCGCCATCACTCAAGATAAGCAGAGTTGGCCAGCTGAGCTCAACATTATGTCCCCTCATCTTGAAATAACTTTTATAAAAATACCATTCAGAGGGGAATTTACTTGTCTTAAAATCAGGAACTGTGAACATCTCCAATAATAGTCCCTAAAGACAAACTATTGAAGTCATGATGACCAATACCAACAGAGCTTGAACAAAACAAAACCAGTATTACCTCATTTTACTACTACACAACTGACACACATAGAACATTTGTACTAATATATGTCACTACAATATTCATATTAAATACATTCTGTACATAACTTGTAATTTAAATTGATTGTGATTCCTGGTTCCCTTGTAGTTGAATCAGGACACATATTCATTCATGCTAGTAATGAATACATATTGTTATTTGAACCGTTACGAGTGACTTCTTTAAGCTATTCTCATAGAGTGTTATATGTATGTGAGTGTCACAGTGTTGTTAAGAGTAGTGGATTAAATTAAATTGTTTATCTGTCTGTTGTTGTGACTTACACTTCACCATACTCATACCCTAGACATATAACGTAGCATCACACTATTCCAGAATAATTCTGACTGAGATATATAGATATGTGGTAGCAAGTAAGGTTATCTATAATACACTACTCTTAATAGATATAGATACCTTCACAGCTGATCTCAGTCAGTACACTAAGTTTCCTATAAGTATTTATAACATCCCACTTCACCACATATATTGGGGTCTCGCTCTTGGGATTTTGAATCTTTCCCTATTAAAAAATATTGGGGGTAATTCACTTCAGGGAATATAAGAATTAAAAGGTATCCTTGGGTGGAATTAAATAAGGTTGAGCTCACGGTGCCTGTGTTGTCCATTAGAGATTGAATTGTTGGTTAGACATTATAAAAAGTTACCTGATAGACAATGGCGGACCTGGCCAAATTTCGATCTGCTGCGGTTCAGACTGCAAAAGAGTTAGGATTAGATGGGCAAGTTATGGTTGCCTATGTTACTACGGAATGTGACAAATTTATTGAACGCGAAGAAAGAAGGTTTGAAGCCGAAAGAAAGTTAGAGGCTGACAAGGAAATTAAGAGGTTGCAGATTGAGGCTGAGGCTAAGAAATTGGAGGCAGAAAGAGAAGACAAGAGATTAGCTGCAGAAAGAGAAGCCGAGGAAAGAAGACAGGCTGCAGAAAGGGAAGAGAAGAAATTAGCTGCAGAAAGAGAAGAAAGAAAATTAGCTGCAGAAAGGGAAGCAGAAGATAAAAGATTACAAAGGGAACATGAGTTACGACTAAGGGAGTTTGAGTTTCAAGGCCATGCTCCTGAAAATGGTGCCAGTCCCTTTGCCTCTGATGCTACGGTTACTCAAGGAGCCTCAATCTCAGCTATGAACTTTCATTTAGATCATTTTGTTGAGAAAGACGATGATATTGAGAGCTATATAAATAGGTACGAACTATTAGCTACCACGTATGGGTTAGAGAGAGAAAGGTGGAGCTTAAAGTTATCTCAGGGACTTCGTGGGGCAGCTTATGAAGTTTTTGCAAAAATGAGCAGAGGTGATCAGGAAAATTATGACATGCTAAAGCAGGCTCTTTTGTTAAGGTATGAAAAGAATGCAGAATTTTATAGGAAAAAATTTAGGAATGCTAAACTACTGTCAGGGGAAACCTATCACCAGTTCTCTGCACGAATAGAGACATACTTGGAGAAATGGACTTCTCTGGGGAAAACCCAAGATCTTAAGGAAATGGTCCTTATAGAGCAATTAAGAGAGTCCATGGCTCCAGACCTGAGAAAGTTTCTCATGGAACAAGGTGCAGAGAGGCTGGGTGAGTTGCTAAATGTTGCTGAAAGGTATCAAGCAGCTCAAGCAGAGGTAACAGGTAATAAAAAGAAACAGGTGGATAACTTTAGGGCACCACAGAACTTTAATAAATTTGATCCTAGGGATCAAAATAAAAGTAAGCACCAATTTGATAGGCCACGGTATGAAAATAAAAATAAAGTCCCACAATTCGATGAAAGGAAATATGATGAAAGAAAATCTTTCAACCAAGGAAAAAGGTGGTGTAAGAATTGTCAGATGGACAATCATGACACTGACCGTTGCAGAAGGAAACCTGTGTATATGGCAACCCTCAGGTCAGGTCGACCTCAAGACAGGAGGAGGATATTATGTTAGATACCACTCCAGAAGAGATGAGGAAGGCACAGGCTGGGGATAAAACACTCAAGCCTTGTTTCAGAAAATTGTCAACTTGTCATACAACTCCAGGCAAGGGAGATTTTTACATGAAAAACAAGTTGATGTATAGGAAGACTGGAGCTAGATCCAAGGGTCACGGACAGCTGGTTCTTCCAAAAAGATACAGGACAGACTTAATAAGGAGCCTACATGTGAAACCAGATGGGGACCATGAGAAGATAGGTACCATCATTCAAAAGGTGGCTCACAATTATTATTGGCCCAAAGCAAGATGGGACATTGAAAATTTTGTAGAAAGGTGTAGCATAGCACATGAGGGAACACCCACAAGTGGGAACATGGATCAGGACCTGGACACGCCATGGGGCAAAATCAGGCCTGACAATAAAAGGAAAAATAGATTTGATAAAGTGGACCAAATGGAATGGGAAGCCCCTTTTCACGGACAAGCTTCACTTAACTGTTTTACAATGGCCACTATGCGGAGAGTGCAAAAAGATGTCTTACCCCAGGATAAGCCGACAATCCCTCAATCGGACTTAAACAAACTGGAGGAAGAAGATGTAGAGAGGAAATCTCTCATCAAGAATTTTAAGAGGGGAGAAAGCCCCAAAAGAAAAATTGGTAGCGGTCGTTTTGTGAATGATAATTCTGGGAGGAAAAATCATCACTATAAAGCTTCGAGGGGAAGAGACCATACCGGTGCATGGACAAATAGGTCCACACAATTAAAGGTCCATATGTAGCTTTGTTAAGAACGTGGACTGATGAAAAGGCAGAGGAAAACATTACATCTTCATACCAATATGTGAATGAGCTGACCACTCGGTTGAAAACTGGCTGGAAACTTGCCAATGAAAATTTGAAACAAGCCAGGAAGAAACATGCTGCCTATTATAACAGGAAGGCGAAAGACAGAGATTTGGCTGTGGGAGAGAAGGTACTGCTTCTTTTGCCCGGGAGTCAGAATAAGTTACAAATTGGATGGCAGGGTCCATATACAGTTCTAGAGAAGGTGTCTAGAACAAATTATAAGATAGATAAGAAGGGAAAAGAAAAAATCTATCATGTGAATCTCCTGAAGAAATATTTGGAAAGAGAACATCAGGAAGAGACACACTTGTTGACCTTGTCCATCGCCATGGAGATGAAAAAGGAACCACTTTCATCATTTGAATATCCATTACACCCCTGTGAGACAGCAGCACAGGTGAAAATCAGTACACATTTAACGAAAACTCAGAAAGAGAGAGTGCAACAGGTTCTAAATAATCATGCAGAGGTGTTAACAGACCGACCAGGGCATACAAACCTATTGGAATATGATATGAAACTCATAGACTCCACACCTGTCTGTATGAAACCATATTCGATTCCGTTTGCTAAGGAAAAAGCTTTGAAGGAAGAGATAGACTATCTATTGAAGGAAGGAATTATTTCGCACAGTGAGTCTTCGTATAGTTCCGGTGTTGTACTCTTAAGGAAGCCCTCTGGAGAACATAGACTCTGTATAGATTACAGGAGACTGAATGCTATTACAGAAGGACAGGTGGATCCATTACCGGATACAAATCAGCTGTTTGCCAGGCTAAATAAAGCTAAATATTTCTCAAAAGTGGATCTGAGTAAAGGATACTATCAGATTCCAGTAAAGCCTGAGGTTAGACCATACCTAGCTTTCAGTACCTCAGAAGGACACTATGAGTTTAATAGATTGCCATTTGGATTGAAGAATGCACCTAGTGTCTTCTCTAGAATGATGAGAAAATTATTGGATCCTCTGAATAATCCCTGTATAACAAATTTTATGGATGATATCCTTATAGCAACAGAAACATTTGAGGAACACATTGACTCTCTGAACATGCTGTTTGATCGACTTAGGGAGGCAAATTTAACAGCCCGACCAACCAAATGTTGCGTTGGATGTAAAGAATTGGAATTTTGGGACACACAGTTTATCAGGGAAACATGACCCCTGACCCAAAGAATTTAGAAAAACTACAGAAAGCCCCGAGACCACAAACCAAGAAGGACGTGAGATCCTTTGTCTCATTATGTGGTTTCTACCAGAAGTATATCAAAAACTTTAATTCCATATGTGCACCGTTAACTGAATTGACACGTAAAGGACTTCCAGATCGCATTACATGGACACCACAATGTGAAATGACTTACCAAGAATTGAAGGAAAGCTCACAAGTAAACCCATTTTGAAATTACCTGACTTAAGTCAAGAATTCATAGTAAGGACGGATGCAAGTAATATTGGGCTAGGTGCAACTTTACTACAGAAATCAGATGCATTGGATGGGGAATTAAGCCCAGTGGCATATGCTAGCAGAAAGTTGAATAAAGCTGAAATCAACTACTCAACTAGCGAAAAAGAATGTCTTGCAGTAATATGGGCAATAAAGAAATTCAATATTTATCTATATGGGAAGGCATTTAAGTTGCAAACTGACCACAAAACCTTTATCGTTTTTTAGCACAGGCTAAGCATGAGAACTCTAGGTTACTCCGATGGTCTTTGCTTCTGGCTCCATATAATTTTAGCATTGAATATATATCTGGAAAAACCAATCTGGGAGCGGATTTTTTAAGCCGCCATCCGTGTGATGAGAATCACCGTAAACCCCAGAAATAATAATAAATTTCTCTATGTGTATATAGAATAAAGGACTGACATATAATGTCTGTTTTAAGAGGGGAGGTGTCATGAAATATTCTAATCCACATATATAAATTATTAGGTAAATATGAAGCCTAACAAATAAAATTAATAAAGAGAAGAGCAATGGTAAAATGACAGTGCTGTCACAAGGAATGTACTCGAAATCCCCTTGTTTTCTGCTTCGTCTGCAAATTGTAACGCTTTCACGTTGATATAAAAGCTTACTGTATTATTACCCGCCTTCTTCAATGAAACGTGTGCTGCATTTCTAAGAAAAACATTGAGACGTACTGCGTAATGACCTAAATTTTAAATTCCATTCATGTCTTTTTCTACATTACGTTACCAAAACGAACGAACAGATGGACAAAAGGATAGCGAGAAGGGAGAGGAAGCCGAACACTAAACACGCTTCGCGCGATACGCAAATGCTGCCATCACGCGTGTAAGTCTACATGCACTAATTTTTTTTCAGACGGACAGTGATAAAATACACTACCCTTTCCCAGAGTTAGGTTTATAAATCATAACAGACTCTTATTAGAAAAGATAACATTAGATGGGTTTACGGTTGAAAACATAACAGTACCCAGACAGCACATCTTCCAAACAGGAGGTAGAAGAAATTGCATATTTTGAACGCAGCCACGTAGCTCCTTTAAATTAGTATTTTTGGGTTCCTTAGGGCTTGTTGACAAAGAATATGTAAAACGTTACGCAAATAGTCCAGGCATTAATAAATTATACCCAAAATAAAATATTGGGGATGCCTGACAACACCAAATCATTTCTGCTCATAAGATTTTTTTTAAACGTGTTTGAAAAAGATTTACGTTACAGAAATAGCCTACCATGTAAACTCCAAATTGATTGGAGCGCAACAAATGAAAGCCTAACCACGATTGGTCGGGCTATAAATACTATCTTGGTTGTTAGGGGAGACGGGAAAAGATAACATTTTTTCAAACACTTGTCGAAACGTGGCTCATTGGCCAGTCTCGCTGATATACACACTTGGGAGCGTTAGTTCGAGACCACTTGTTTAACAAAGCTTGATAAAGCATCAGTGCGTTGAAGCCAGCTCATATTTGTGTAAAATAAAAAGCCTGGAACATAAGCAGATGGAGATTTGTGCCAGTTTGTGCCAGAATTCATTGCTAATCAACGTATCTGTGTTATTCGTATGAATTGTGGTAAGCTTGAACCATTTAATATCTTTTAATGAAAATTGAATGTGAATTGTTGATTTATGCCTGTATATATATGTGTAGTTCAGTGGCAAACGTGAGGTAAAGCCTAAAATGCTCCAGCCTGAACAGAGGGTGTCGGAGAGAAGTAAAACGGCATGGAATGGCCAAACAGTACACTGACACCTGGATGATTGACTAGAAAGAAATAATGCTGGAAGTGCAGAGGCGTAGTAACCATTAAGAAGGGTAATACTGGAATAAAGTATGTCAAATGAAGCTGACAGTTGGCCTAATGCTCTGAACTCAATGTTTGTGCTGTATTGTGATCAGTGTAAAAGAGAATATAAATTAGTTATGAAGTAGAAGGTACATCCTTCTTGATTTCAGGGACAGTGGTCTTGATGGTACTGAGCAGCATCTGGTCAGAGATTTGCTGAATCCAGTGTCGGACAGCATACTCCTTGGTCCTTTTAGCTATCAGTGAGGTGTCTCCAGAGCCCAGAAGAGAATTCGAGCAGAGGAGTCCTCTCCTGCCGCCATCACTCAAGATAAGCAGAGTTGGCCAGCTGAGCTCAACATTATGTCCCCTCATCTTGAAATAACTTTATAAAAATACCATTCAGAGGGGAATTTACTTGTCTTAAAATCAGGAACTGTGAACATCTCCAATAATAGTCCCTAAAGACAAACTATTGAAGTCATGATGACCAATACCAACAGAGCTTGAACAAAACAAAACCAGTTTTACCTCATTTTACTACTACACAACTGACACACATAGAACATTTGTACTAATATATGTCACTACAATATTCATATTAAATACATTCTGTACATAACTTGTAATTTAAATTGATTGTGATTCCTGGTTCCCTTGTAGTTGAATCAGGACACATATTCATTCATGCTAGTAATGAATACATATTGTTATTTGAACCGTTACGAGTGACTTCTTTAAGCTATTCTCATAGAGTGTTATATGTATGTGAGTGTCACAGTGTTGTTAAGAGTAGTGGATTAAATTAAATTGTTTATCTGTCTGTTGTTGTGACTTACACTTCACCATACTCATACCCTAGACAAATAACGTAGCATCACACTATTCCAGAATAATTCTGACTGAGATATATAGATATGTGGTAGCAAGTAAGGTTATCTATAATACACTACTCTTAATAGATATAGATACCTTCACAGCTGATCTCAGTCAGTACACTAAGTTTCCTATAAGTATTTATAACATCCCACTTCACCACAGGTCTGACCAACACACAAAAGTAAGTTTCTTTGCAGTTTATTATAATTTAAACTTGACACCAAATATCTAAATAAAGATCAAATAAAATCAGATTTACATACGTATGAAATAGCAAAATAAATGCGCCCTCCCCCTATGGAGAAAAGAACCCACAAGTTAATAACCCAAAGGTCGAAGGTTAGCACTATGTTACAGAGTAGACAGTAAAGTAAACAAGTTCCTACTATATGCTACCCAGTAAAGTAAACAAGTTTAAGCAAATCCAATATTTTTAAATTCCCTGAAACAAAGAAAAATACCACACACTTTCAAACAGTGGCCACTCACTTACTCTTACCTACTCTTGGTGATATCCCTAGAAATACAATTGTCCCTGAATATATATTATCAGGTCCACTTCCCAAATTGGCCCCAGTTCATCCTCTAACAAACAAAGACTAGTGAGGTGAACGCCGAATCGGGTGTTTTATTTTTCCCTGGATGAACAAAATGTCACCGCGAATAGTTGATGTATGAACGTGCTCTTGGGGTTCACAGTTAAAAGAGGAAAATACTTCCAGTATTGGGAAACATCTGGTTGCAAAAAAAAAGTTACATATGATGATGATGATAATCTTATCGGACAACTCTATGTTAGAGCTCCGATTTCTGAACCGCGTAAAATCTGGATAAATCCGCCTGAATACGACTGTCAGGCATCGGAGACATTAATGTTATTTTGTACACCACATGGGCTGGTAAAATTGGAAAAAATATTGTTGGGTTTGGTAAGTCCAGTTTAAATTACTTTTAGTGTCAAAACTGTTCTCATGTATCTTTGGCGAGTACCCGCTTATAATGAAGATCGGTACCGCTCAAACCAATTTGAGGCACAGATAACTAACAAAGTCAAATTTCACAGACCAAAAACCAAGCAAAGAAAAGACCGCTGGACACTCTTGTGATCAGATCTGCGAAGAATATAAGAACATTTATTTTTTAAAATGCTACCTTCCTATGAAACTATACACACAAAGACGGGGACAAGACGATCTCTTATCCACTCCGTCAGTCCTGATTAAATTTAAAAGGCACACTGTGTTTTCCTTTATGCCTACACTGTCAGCCTTCGCTAGCGCTGAGGTTTTAGGTCGGATGGAGTTTTGCACCTCTCCCGCCCCTTTGCTCGCGCCGGCAGTCAGCTTACAATGTTAATTATTATTTAATTATCCATATGCGCACTTACACAAAATATCGCCTGTCGTTAATAGCTATTAAATTTGTCGGCGTCTGTTAGCCATCGTATGGTATTAAAATAATAGGCACTTATAATAAATACGAACAATGAAATAAAGCGTGAATTCTTTTCTGTCACTATCAGTCGCGCCTAGCATATAAACCAGCCAGCTAAAACCGTCTCTTCTTGTGTGAGAAAGCGTGTGGTGAAAATTAACATTATAACTGAACATCTGGTATGAAATAGCTACGCATTATTTTATTTCACTCGTTTTAGCAGCTAGAAAATCTAAGTGAATTATAATGGTAAAAGCTAACACTTTTAAACACGTAAGCACTAGTTTCTATTACCAGAAAATCAGAATGAAAAATCCCCACGAATGCTAATAACACATTTTTCCACAATAATGGTTCTAGAACTGCGTGCTTAGACTATCCAAACATTCTGAGTGACAACTGATAGCAGGTTTAAGAAAACACAGTTTATATATCAATATATTTCTCTGATCTATCGATGATGTTACTTTTCACGTTACTATGTGTAACGAGGAATCAGAAACAGAGTTACAAGATAAAGGCTTACGGTCTGTCTTCCGTCGAGCGCTTTCGACCGGCATCAAAAGACTTATTACGTGTAACGGTGTTCTCTAAGATTTTCTCTGTACGAATGCCCGCTTCTGAAGATTAAAGATCCCAGGGGTTTCTAACTCCCCTGAGTACTAACTTCAAAGGGTCTGTGTTTTTCACGTGCAGTCTGTCAGGTATCGTATGATTGACAGATAAGCTCGCGTGAGAAGACGAGGAAAACCAAACCTGATACGCTACCTGTTATGACGGGCAGGTCACGAAAGTTTATAAACACTGCGTTAGCTCGTGTTAAACAAAAAGGCGGGACAAGAGAGTAAGCTTGTGTAAATAAACAGTGGGTATTGATACATGGTTTCTAGCTAGCAAATCAGAGGGCAGCTATAGGTGGCACTAAGCTGTCAGATTACTGTAGACTCTTTTTCCATTACACGTCACAGAGAGGCCGACCAAAAACAACTTGGCGGAGGACTGTGGAGGCTAAGATGCAAAGAATGAATCAGAGTTGGGGCACTGTACGAAGGATGGCCACTGACCGAGCAAAGTGGAATCAATTTGTTGTTGCCCTACAAGACGCCAACAGGCGTGATGGCCACTGACTGCATTGACGGTCGGCGGCTAAGGATCAAAGAAGAAGAAGAAGTACATCATTTCTTTCATCTTTTCCTTCCTGCTCCGTATGGAACCTGGGACTCTTTATGCGTTTAGTTCTTTTTAAGAAACTAGCAATAAAGCAGTCCCCAGCCCGTGCAGTGGTGGTTCATGAAATAATCATTCTATACACTGAGGTTGCCATCCTCAAATAACTTGGACATCCACTAGCGAGTTTACATATTAAAATTCACATGTTAATATACATATATATGTTAGTTCACATGTTAGTAATAAAATATAGAATATAAAATCACAATTTACGCCAATCCTGGCTCACATACTTTTTGCTCAGATGAATAAAAGATACTGGCAGTTGCCTTGTTACACGTGTACTTGAGGTCGTTAATTTGAACTTTAATTCCCTTTCTGACTCCGTGTGTTTCCTTCAGTTTCCTCAGACAGCGGCTTTCCTTATTAAAATGCTAGAGATTTCCTGGGCTGATTTGTAAGTCATAATGAATACTCCAATAAAAGGTGTCCGGTCTGATAAATGGAAATTTTGAATTCTAACTGGCACGTCTGGTGTCTTTGGCGACCGTGAATCTCACAGTGAAAAAACCACTGAAATGTGTCAGGTTATATTCACTGTCTTACCCCACTCTGTTATGGGGCTCAACCGATCAGCCAATCTGATTTGAAGATTTTGCATGACTCATCTAGTGCAAAATTTCATACATTACTTTTCTGAAAATGGGCTGTAAACATCCGATTGCCGGGCAGGCGAACTTACAGACATATTCGTAACCTCACACGACAATGTGCGTAAGATATAACAAATTATTACTTTCGCTAAAGTAATGTCTTATCTGTTGCTTGAGCACTCACAAAATACGTCTCTTTACGACCTTGGCGGAGACGCACCCATGCCTTATCAGTGATTAATCAGATTGCGGTGGCGCGATGTACGTGTTAATCTGTGTACTGATATTGGCCGTGCCTGCGATTAACCAACTTGGTTGTCGATAATATTCTCTCACCCGCTCCTGCAAATGTTTAGTATTATCATCCACCAGGAGTGTCAGATGAACAGACAAGACACAATATACTGATAGTAGCGAAAGAATGTAGATACAACATATCTGCTACTTAGCAGAGAAAGAAAGAAAGTAAGTGCGACAATTGAAAGCACTCAATAAAATCCGTACCACAAATGTACCGATTCCTGCCGTAGTGAAACGGAGAACGAGAGGGGTCGACCCGTTCTGTTACAGAGTGGCAAAATTGAGCGAACTAACATGTTGGTATAACGAAAAACTGGAAATTCTGAGGGGAACAAATTTATTTTCTGTGACCATTATATTTATGTTTAGAATGGCCACAGAAAATTTAAAAAATTTTCCCACGGGATGATAATTTTTTGTCCCGTTACACCTAAATGTTAGCTCTGTCGATCTTGCCTTCCCCCCCCCCCCACCCCCTCCTCATATATAAACACACAATGACACAGGCACCCGCTCCCAATACCCCCCCCCCCCCCCCACACACACACACACGCAAAAGCAAATTAACATAGCCGGGTTTATCATTACCCAGATATAATAACGAAAAACGTAATTAACTCAAAGAAATAATTTCCTGTCTGAAACATCTGTGGCCATTCTTTTTAAGCAACTTTTTTACGTCAATAAATAAAACTTTTATCTACGGTACTCAGTGATAATACAGGAAATAAAGAAACGTTGAAAATCCAAAATTATACTAAATAAACGTAATATCTAAGCCAACAGTAATAACGATAAAAAATATTGCTTATCTCACACTAATAACGAAATCAACTTCAGATCTAAGTGTATTTTTTAAGACAAAGATCTGCCGAGAAGATTTACAAGAAGTGAAGGCCATAGTGGATGTTATTTTTACAGGTGCAGAAGAACAAGCAATACGGGTTTGAGCGATAGGCCTGTTCACCATAAACAACGAACAAAAACATTGGAAGTAGAGACGCAATTAGAAGTGAATTAAAACAGCTTGGCAACGACAACTGAGAATAATTCGTTCCAAAAAACCCATTGTATGTAGAAAATATCGTTAACTGAAACCAGTAATACATTGACTTCCTGTAATTAGTTCCAAACTCGTGACACGAAACCCCAACAACGTATTAAACTAGTATTGCTTGCTTGTTATAGTGTACTTGAATTTTAGATTAAAAATAGGGTGTTGTTTAATAATGATTATTTAATAAATAGTTATAAAACATCTTTTTTTAAAAACCCCAATAAATTAGCATTTAACTTAAAGTGCAGAGCTGAGGAAATCGATGTTAGCGTTGTGTTGTGTCGCGAGAGGTTCGAGATGTTATTAAAATATAAGATATCCTGGACAAAAAGTTGTATCTGGTGATACCAGGATAGTGCCAGATAAGAGTCTGGTCTTATAAGTAATACCCCCTTCTCCGAAAAGAGTAAGGGTGTATGGATATCAAAGGTAGGGTCAAGCTGTATAAGTTTCCAGGTAGGATGTTATTGTATTATCCTGGATCCCTATGGGCTCCCTCTCAAGATCCTCCCTTGATTATTATATTATTATTATTGTTGTTGGCTCTGCTAGGGGATATTAACACAATTATTTCCAACAAGAACATGAACTCAACTTTAATAAGTAAGTAAGTCTGCTGGTAAATATTTACAATTTATTTAGCCTATACCGTTTCTCTTTTCGGTCTGGAAAGTTTGAAATGAAATCAAATTTATTTACAACAATAAATCAATAAACATTTGAAAATAATTAACAATCTTAAAAAGTCATTCACTTGGTGAAGGTTATCACCTGGGTTAATTATCTCCTTTTAAAGAACTTTTATATGATACTAATGAGTTTTGTCAATCTTTTCTTGACTGTGAAGCTAGTAATGGGTAAATTTATGTCCACACTTTTCATCATACACTGCAGGCTGTCTTTATTAGTATCTTGTTTGTTAATGTCGGGGTATAATCTGGAAACGATGACTAGTGGCTTTGTTTTGCCACTTATCTGGTGTTAAGAGATCGTTCACACTCCTGCCATGGACGGACAAGTATTATGAATTCCTCCAGGTAGTAGAAGCTGGAGATGTAAACCAACAAAGAATGAGAAGTCAGTGATCGACTATGCCATTGTTCGGAGAAGCTCATTCAAATATGTCCGAGATGCTAGAGTCTGGAGGGGGCCAGAGATTGGAAGTGATCACTACCTGCTAACAATCAAAAGAACAACTGAAAGAGTTGCTCAGCCTAGGAACTGTCCAACATCACGCAAGAAACCAAGTAAACGAGCAGGAGAAATGAGCATTAGGACCTACAAGCTGAGAGAGCCAGAAATTAAGACCAGATATCAGGGGCTTATTGCTGCAGCGGTGAGCAACACAGAAGAACGACCTGATGACTTGGAAACCCTCTGGATTAAATTCAAGGATATCATAAAGACAGCTGCTGCAGAAGCATGCGGTGAAGTCCGACTTGGGAACAAGAGAAAGGGACACCTTGGTGGACAGAGGAAGTCAAAGAGAAAATAAGAGAGAAGAAAATGGCATGGAAACAATACTTAGGAGCTAAAAACACAACAGGACAAATGGAAAAATATAGAGAATATGTGACACTCAGAGCAGAAGCAAAGAACAAAGTGCTAGCAGCAAAACAGAAGTCCTGGGAAGAATTTGGAGAAAAGCTAGAAAAAGATGCACAAGAAAACCAGAAATTGTTCTATAAGACCCTAAAGAACATGAGGAAGGAAAAAACAATGCCCTCTCAAATTTATAAAGGACAAGCAAGGCAAATTGCTTACTGCCCCGAAGGAAGTAATGGGAAGATGGAAAGAATATTTCTCAGAACTCCTGGATGGTGAGCATGGTGAAGCATCAGAAATGATAAACACTAGCACAGAAGAGAAAACCAATGATGGTGAAGATGACATAAAGATGGAAGAACTGAAGGCAGCACTGGAGAAAATCAAGATGGGCAAAGCAGCAGGGCATGATGGTATAACACCAGAAATGGTTAAGTTCATGGGAGCATCAGGCGACCTATTACTCTTAAGGGTTTTACAGGCAGCGTGGTACAAAAAGACCATACCAAAGGATTGGGAGATTGCGATCATAACACCAATTTTCAAAAAGGGTGACAATCGACAGTGTGGAAACCATAGAGGCATATCCCTTCTCAGTGTCCCTGGTAAAATCTACTCTAAAATCCTAGAGCAGAGACTCCGACGCCTAGCTGAGCCACAATTGGATGAGGTCCAGTGCGGATTCCGAGCAAACCGAAGTACTCAAGACCTAATCTTCACACTCAGACAGCTGAGTGAAAAGGCCCTTGAGTATAAGAGTGAGATGCATCTTTGTTTCATAGATCTGGAAAAGGCGTTTGACAGGGTCCCCTGGAGCAAACTTTGGGACTGTTTGGCAAGGAAGAATATTCCAGCACCTCTGATTCATGCTATACAGAGCTTCTACAAGTCTTGCAGAAATTATTTGAGGACAGCAAACCATAAGTCGGAAGAGTTCAGGACCACCACTGGTGTAAGACAAGGTGATATCCTATCACCTTACCTCTTCATACTCCTTATGGACGATGTCATCAAGGCATGTAAGGAGAGAACAAGAAAGTATTCAGTCGGGTACTGGAAGATGAGACAGGTCTATATTTCGGAGCTGGCATTTGCTGATGATGTTGCCCTGATTGCTAAATCAGAGGCACATCTCCAATCCAACCTGCAAGTCTGGAAGGAAGAGCTGGAGAAGAGAGGGATGGTCATAAGCAGCTCTAAAACAAAAACCATGGTGATATCACGAGAAGAAAGAAAACATCAGATTAAGCTGGGAGAACAGGTCCTGGAGCAGGTCGACCACTTTAAATACCTCGGAGCTATCATAGACCGAAACGGAGGCATCAAAGAAGAGTTGGCCACTCGAAAAGAAGCAGCTGGGAGACTTTTTCAGGCCATAAATCGAGGATTCCTCAGCAAGAGAGAGGTTGGTAAGAAAACGAAGATGGCTGTATACCGCTCCACCTATGTCCCAGTCTTGACATATGGATGCGAGTCATGGGCAATGACTACAACCCATGAGAGCCAGATCCAAACCTCGGGGGTGAGGTGTCTGAGGAGGGTGGTTGAAGTAGCGGGAAGAGGCATAGTGCGCGGCCGGACGATACGTCGGGGCCTTAGGTCCTACCCCCTGCAGACCCGGATGGAGCAGTCCCAGTTAAGATGGTTTGGCCGTGTCTGCAGAGTGGGAGAAGATCGGATACCACGACGGGCATGGGAAACAAAGAGCCAAGGATCCAGACCCCGAGGACGACCCAGAGTCCGCTGGGAGGACAACATTAGACAATCTTTGAAGGATCGAGGACTAGAATGGAACCAGGCCAGGAGGAAGACAGCCGATAGGATAGTCTGGCGCTCTCTCTTCCAAACCTCTACACCTCACGGTAGAAGGGGAACGACTAAGTAAATAAGTAAGTAGAAGCTGGGTATCTGGCTCTGTTGACCACAAGAGCACTCACACCACAGAGTCCAACAGAGGTGGATGACTCTTTTAAGTTGGTGTAGTTTTCAGGATAAAACCTGAAATAAAAATAAACGTAACCCTTATATGGTCCATCACTATTCCATTATTACACAAGATGGAGATGATAGACAGTGTCAGACAATGTGCTAGCAGATGCACAGGACAATTTATACTAGTATTACCCACAGCCAGTTCACCATGACTACACTTTCCTTCTATATCCTTAGTTAGATCCATTTGTCCACGCTACGCCTCCATACAATGATTTGGTCTAGTATAAAATACTAAGTAATACCTTGATCAACACATTAAAACAATTTCTGTCATCCTTCTTTATGTTCCTGGTATGTGTCCCATTCCAACAAGAAATAATTCTTTAAATGCTTTTCCAAACCTACAGACACACTTTTGCTATAATTCGCAATTTTTTTTTGAATATACACAGTCTGGTAAGTCCTTCAGAAATTACACAATGGTTGGAGAAACACGTCTACACACTCCCTATCGCACACTGTAGTGAATTAATAGAAATACATATAATTATATATATATATATATATATATATATATATATATATATATATATATATATATATATATATATATATTTATATATATACTATATATATATATATATATATTCTTACATTATATATATATATATTATATATATATATATATATATATATATATATATATATATATATATATATATATATATATATATATTCTTTCTTACCCTCAGGCACACACAGACAAGCTGTTAATGGACATCTATGGTCTGCTCGTCAGATGCAGTTGGCAAAGGCACACTTCATTAACAATGTTACCGCTTCTTCTGCTCGCTGTGCTTTTCAAATCTTATGGCCTCAATTTAGCAAGGGCAAGGTCTGTTTATACTAGCACATCCGGCGTATCGGAACGCAGGGGTCTAAAGTGGTATTGCGAATCTCAAACTGAGGCATAATTTGTCTCTCTGTTCAATTATGAAAAACTATTTTCCCAATTATCTTTCTTATTTCTGGAGCGATTTTATTCATCCAAAGCTTAAATTATACCCTGAATTATTCTTTATCTATCTATCTAATAATCTTTTTGTCTTCTAAGTGGATTTTATTCTATGCATACTTTAACCAGCTAAATTAGGGACTAACCTGATGTGTCGAGGCCTTTTCACTCGATATTTCTTTCTTAATAAACTACTTTTCGAGGAAGTCTTTACACCTACCTCTAAAGCAACATTGCTGCTGTTGAATTATAGACCTTTTCCCAGTGGTACTTCTTTCCTACTTATGTAATTGAATGGCATCCTTCACTTGGTTGCACGGACTGGGACTCCATGTTAAGCCTAGTACGTTTCAGTAAACACACGAATAAGGAAGTCTTTCCATTGGCCAATGTATCCTACAGTTCTTACAATGTATACGCGCGGTGTGGTCAGAGTTACTCAGAATTATACAGAAGGCCGTGTTGTGAAACAGACTAACTCACGACAGAGCTCCCCCATTTAAAATCGTGAACCATCTGGTGGAGCTTTCCTGTCTGGATTCACAATCACGGCACTCTCCCAATATGGGGTTCACTCTGCCTTCCTACTCTCCTGGGTTCCTTCAGGTGGATGCCTACTTAAGAAATCTGCCCCAACATTCTGAGATCCAGGGATATACTCAATGGTAAACGAGTAAGGTTAGATCAAAAGAGACCACTTTAACAATCTTGCGTTACCATGTCTAGCCTGAGCAAGAAAAACCAGTTGCTGGTGATCACTCTGGACCACAAAATGTCTACTATAAAGATAGATCTGGAATTTCTTTATGGCCTAGACTAACGCCAAACACTCTCTCTCAACTGTTGAGTAATTCCTTCCGCCTTATTCAATTTGCAGCTGGCATAGGCAACAGGGTTCAACTCTCCGGGCTGCGACTGTGATTTTTGCAATAATGCTGCCCCTAACCCTACGTTGCTAGCATCAGTCCTAACCACGAATTCTTGACTCAGATCTGGAAGTCTCAGTATAGGCCTACTGGTGAGTTCCTGCTTCAGCTCTGTATGTGCTTGCTCACAATCCGCCGCCACTCAATTTCAGTCAGAGGCGCACACACACTGTAGAAATTTTTGATGTATTTCTGATAAAACCCACATAGTGAGACAAAAGATCTCACATCTTTCTTGGTTTGTGGTCTTGGTGCTCTCTGAAGTTTTTCCAAATTCTTGGGGTCAGGGTCATGTTACCCTGATATACTGTGTGTCCCAAGAATTCCAATTCCTGGCAACCAATACAACATTTAGTAGGGCGAGTGGTCAAATTTGCCTCTCTGAGTCTATCCAATAACATTTCCAGAGATAATAGATGTTCCTCAAATGTTTCAGTGGCGATGAGGATGTCATCCATGACATTAGTGATAGCTGGGTTTTGCAGGGGATCCAATAATCCCCTCATCATCCTGGAGAAAACACTCGGGGCATTCTTTAATCCAAAAGGCAACATATTGAATTCATAGTGCCCCTCCGAGGTGCTAAAGGCCAGCATTGGCCTGATTTCAGGCTTGACGGGACTTTGGTAATACCCTTTACTTAGATCCCCCTTAGAGAAATATTTTGCCTTATTTAACCTGGCAAACAGCTGATTGGTGTCCGGTAAGGGATCCACCTGTGACTCTGTGACCGCATTCAATTTCCTATAATCAATATAGAGTCCATGTTTCCCAGAGGGTTTCCTCAGCAAAACCACACTGGCGCTATAAGGAGATTCACTATGGGAGATGATACCTTCTTGCAATAAGTACTCTATCTCTCCCTTTAAAGCTTGTTCTTTGGCGAAAGGAATAGAATAGGCTTTCATACAGATCGGTGTTGGGTCTAGTAATCTCATGTCATATTCCAACAAGTTTGTGTGCCCCGGTTTGTCCGTTAACACGTCTGTATGTTTTTCCAAAACTGTTTTAATCTTCTCCCTCTGCCCTTTTGTCAAGTGGTTACTGACTTTTACCTGCGCAGGAGTTTCACAGGGTCTTAAGGGGTATTCATATGAAGTGAGAGGTTCATTCTTCATTTCTGTAGCTATGGCCAGGGTCATTAAATGTGCTGCTTCCGAGGTATTCCTATCATGATATTTTTTGAGAAGATCCCGTGATAGACTTTTTCCTTTCCCTTTTTGTCTATCTTGTAATTGGTCCTAGATAGCTTTTCTAGTACTGTGTATGGGCCCTGCCATCCTATTTGAAGTTTGTTGCTACTACCGGGTAACAGAAGAAGCACCTTCTCCCCAACAGCTAGCTCTCTATCCTTCGCCTTCTTGTTATAATACGCAGCATGTTTCCTTCTGGCTTTCCTCAGATTATCATTTGCTAATTTCCAGCCAATTTTAAGCGAGATGTCAACTCGTTCCCATACTCGTATGATGAGGTTACAGTCTCTTCTGCTTTCTCATCAGTCCATGTCCTCATTAAGGCTTCTAATTGACCTTTGATGGGCCGGCCAAATAACAACGTTGCCGGAGCCATACCTGTTGAGCTGTGTGGGACTTCCCGGTAAGCAAATAATGCTGCGGGTAAATAGAGATCCCACGTATCAGGCTTTTCATGTGCCAGCTTCCGCAGGATAGAGATAAGAGTTCCAATGAATTTTTCTACCTGCTCGTTCCCTTGGGCGTGATAGGGACTACAGTGAAAGTGCCTGGCTTGGAAGATCCTGAATACTTCCTCAGTTTGTCTTCCCTTGAACTGAGCGCCATTATCAGTCAAGATTTGGTGTGGAAAACCTAACCTAGTGAATATTGTAAGTAACGCCTCTGCCACATGTTTGGAATCTATTGATGACAGGGCCACCGCCTCTCCCCTCATAGATCAAGTGTTCAGCCGAGTAAGAATATGACTGTTTTTCCTCTTGGTTCTGGTGAAAGGTCCAACAATATCCACTGCAATTCTCTCAAAAGGAGTTCCCATGATGGACATTTCACCAAGAGTTGCAGGTGCAGTCCAGTGCTTTGGAGCTACCCTTTAACATTCTGAGCAAGATTTTACATATCTTTTTATATCCTCCGTAATACCTGGCCAGAAATAGTGACATGCTATTCGTTGTCCTGTGGCGCTAATTCCCATGTGTCCACTAAAGGGTATAGCATGTCCTAACTCCATAACCTTTTCCCTATATGAAGAAGGCAGTACCAACTGTCCATGGCCATTGGATCCTGTTCCAGCTTTTCTATAAAGCAATCCATTCTTCATATAAAATTCTCCTTTATTTGGGGGGTTATGGCTTTTTGGCAGTTTTCGAAAACAAGGCTTTAATGAGCTATCTTCAGCTTGTGCCTTCCTCATCTCCTCTGGATGGGTGTTCATTGGGCTGTCTTCCTCCTTCCTAGACTGTGACCTGGTCTGTACTGCTGCCATGATAACAGGCCTTTTGGGATTTCCCAAAAACACATATCTACACCCCAATATCAGAGGGTAGATTGGTTCCTTTATCACTGCTGCTCTAATCACTCCTTCCACATAGCCAGTACTGACATTGATCCTAGTTATGGGAAGTGTCATGGTTGCTATATATCTTTGGTTGCTCCTTGTATCTCCACAGTTTCTGTGGTATATTGGTCAGGGTGCACCAAGGTAGAACTCACGACCGAGTCAAAATCCAATCCTGTATCATAAAGGCACATAATAGTAGTACCGTTACAAGTTACTTCTTCACACAGAGGGGGATGATGAAGGTTATTCTGACTTGTAGACAGTTCCTTCTTTCCTTGGTTCCCTGTTGCGAGACATGCAGCGAGATGTGGAGGGTTTTTCTTCCTACAGTCCCTAGTATTGTGGTTGTTCATTATGCAAAATTTACACCACTTTTCTCCCTGTTTATAGGGTTTCTTATCTTGTACCTGAGGGTTCCTGTCTCTATGATCAAATCTAGGTTTGTCATATCCTTGTGTGTATCTGTGTTGTTGGTCCCTATTGTCAAACTTATTCTGGTTTTGTGGTGGCCTACTACTTTCCCCTTGCTTCCTCTTAACTCCTGCTATTTCTGACTGAGCTGCTTGATATCTCTCAGCAACTGTTAAAATCTCCCCCAATCTCTCTACACCTTGCTCCATAAGAAATTTTCTCATGTCTGGAGGCATAGACTCTCTTACTTGTTCCATTCATGACCATTTCTTTTATGTTTTTGACATTTTTTCTCAGAGCAGTCCACTCTCCAAGTAGTTTCTAATCTGGCAGGCAATTGGTGGTAAGTTTCTCCAGAAAGTAGCTTAGCAGTTCTGAATTTCTTCCTATAAAATTATGAGTTCTTTTCATATCAAACCAGTAATGCCTGCTTCAAGATCTCATAATCTTCCTGGTCTTCTTTCCCCAGTTTTTGCGAAAACGTCATTAGAGACTCTTCTCAGGCATTGAGATAACTTAAGGCTCTATTTCTCCTTCTGTAAGCCATAGTTAGTAGCTAACCTCTCATATCTACTTAGATAAGATTCAATCTCATCCTCTTTCTCCCCAAATGGGTCCAAGTGAAAATTCATGGCTCCATTTGAGGCACCTTGAATTACATTAGTGTCAGAGGTAGTTGAACTACTGCCATTTCCTGTACCATTTCCTGTACCATTTCCCTGAAGTTCAAGCTCTTTCAGAATTAACTCATGTTCCCTTTGCAACCTTTTTTCCTCTGCCTCAGCCTCCATTTGCAACTTCTTATCTTCCCTATCAGCTTCCCTTTCAGCAACCTGTCTTCTTTCCTAAGCCTCTAGTTGAAGTTTCTTAGCCTCAGCTTCTAGTTGACGTTTCTTAGCCTCAGCTTCTAGTTGAAGTTTCTTAGCTTCCTTATCAGATTCTATCTGTAATCTTCTTTCTGTCTCCACCTTCTTATCTTCTCTTTCTACAGACTTGTCACATTCATTAGTGACATATTGAATAAGGGCCGTCCCACTTAACCCAAACTCCTTTGCCGACTGCACCTTAGCCGATCTAAACTTTGCCAAGTCTGCCATACTCATACAATAATAACTTCCAGACACTTAAACACTCTGTTTACCAATCAAACACTAATTAATTAATTTAAAGACCACTGTCAATGTATCCAGTCACCCCAATTTCAGTTTGTACTCAATGGTACTACAAATTGCTTTATTTAGTTTTACTTTTTACTAAATTTTATTTTTATTATAATATTTTACTCCTACTGCTAATTCGAATGATGTAATAAATAATACTATAAGTCTGAATGTCTCAAAGAAAAGACCCCAGGGTAGTAAATGAAATCCCGGACGAGCCCCCAGTGTCGCGAGAGGTTCGAGATGTTATTAAAATATAAGATATCCTGGACAAAAAGTTGTATCAGGTGATACCAGGATAGTGCCAGATAAGAGTCTGGTCTTATAAGTAATACCCCCTTCTCTGAAAAGAGTAAGGGTGTATGGATATCAAAGGTAGGGTCAAGCTGTATAAGTTTCCAGGTATGAGGTTATTGTATTATCCTGGATCCCTATGGGCTCCCTCTCAAGATCCTCCCTTGATTATTATATTATTATTATTGTTGACTCTGCTAAGGGATATTAACAAAATTATTTCCAACAAGAACATGAACTCAACGTTAATAAGTAAGTCAGTCTGCTGGTAAATATTTACAATTTATTTAGCCTATACCGTTTCTCTTTTCGGTCTGGAAAGTTTGAAATGAAATCAAATTTATTTACAACAATAAATCAATAAACATTTGAAAATAATTAACAATCTTAAAAAGTCATTCACTTGGTGAAGGTTATCACCTGGGTTAATTATCTCCTTTTAAAGAACATTTATATGATACTAATGAGTTTTGTCAATATTTCTTGACTGTGAAGCTAGTAATGGGTAAATTTATATCCACACTTTTCATCATACACTGTAGGCTGTCTTTATTAGTATCTTGTTTGTTAATGTCGGGGTATAATCTGGAAACGATGACTAGTGGCTTTGTTTTGCCACTTATCTGGTGTTTAGAGATCGTTCACACTCCTGCCATGGACGGACAAGTATTATGAATTCCTCCAGGTAGTGGAAGCTAAGTATCTGGCTCTGTTGACCACAAGAGCACTCACACCACAGAGTCCAACAGAGGTGGATGACTCTTTTAAGTTGGTGTAGTTTTCAGGATAAAACCTGAAACAAAAATAAAACCTAACCCCTATATGATCCATCACTATTCCATTATTACACAAGATGGAGATGATAAACAGTGTCAGACAATGTGCTATCAGATGCACAGGACAATTTATACTAGTATTACCCACAGCCAGTTCACCGTGACTACACTTTCCTTCTATATCCTTAGTTAGATCCATTTGTCCATGCTACGCCTCCATACAATGATTTGGTCTAGTATAAAATACTAAGTAATACCTTGATCAATACATTAAAACAATTTCTGTCATCCTTCCTTCTGTTCCTGGTATGTGTCCCATTCCAACAAGAAATAATTCTTTAAATGCTTTTCTAAACCTACAGACACACTGTTGCCATCATTCGCAATTTTTTTTAAATATACACAGTCTGGTAAGTCCTTCAGAAATTGGAGAAACACGCAATGGTTGGATTTAATAGAAAAACATAATAATTATATATATATATATATATATATATATATATATATATAAAATATATATATATATATATAATATAATATATATAATATATATAAATATAGTATATATATATATATATATATATATATATATATATATATTCTTTCTACACCTCAGGCACACACCAAGCTGTATAGCTATGATCGCTCGTAGTGATTTAATATTAAATAAATAAACTACTTTTCGAGGAAGTCTTTACACCTACCTCTAAAGTAACATTGCTGTTGTTGAATTGTAGACCTCTTCCCAGTGGTACTTCCTTTCCTGCTTATGTAATTAAATGGCATCCTTCACTCGGTTGCACGGACTGAGACTCCATGTTAAGCCTAGTACGTTATTTCAGTAAACACACGAATAAGGAAGTCTTTCCATTGGCCAATGTATCATACAGTTCTTACAATGTATACGCGCGGTGTGGTCAGAGTTACTCAGAATTATACAGAAGGCCGTGTTGTGAAACAGACTAACTCACGACATGTTAGTGTCGTAATTAGATAGGTTTGGAAGATATTTATGGTCCCACCTGAGTAGGGCGGATGGTGATAAGTAAGTGAGAATAAAGGTGTGAGAAATAGATTTCAAGGGTGAATAGTTTAAGAAGTTCTGTCTCTGGAATGAGCAGTTTCTCTAGTCCAGCTTATCTATACGACTATAATTAGTACAAGACAATCTTTCCCTCTCTATACCTGTAAATTTAAGTTTAACTACACGCACACACAAACTATGTGACAACAAGACACAAACACAAACGTGAAAAACTGTGGTTAATTGGGTATGGGTCTGGCCAACACACAAAGTTAAGTTTCTTTTGTTGTTTATTATATTTAAACTTGACAACACCAAATATCTAAAGAAATATCAAATAAAATCAGATTTACAGACATGTGAAAAAGCGTAATAAATGTGCCCTCCCCCTCTGGAGAAAAAGAACCTAGAAAGTAAATAACCCAAATGTCAAAGGTTAGCACTATGTTACAGAACAGACAGTAAGGAAACAACAAAGTTCCTACGAAACGCTACCCAGTAAAGTAAATAATTGTTAAGCCAAATCAAAGTTTGTGTAATACTTGTAACAAAGAAAAATATTCACTCTCTCTGTCATACTCGCTCTGTCATACAGTGGCCACTCAATCACGCTTACCCTATTCTTGGGGATATCCCTTTGGAATTACAATGGTTCCTGAATATACAGAATGTCAGAGGTATTATCCAAATTGGCCCCAGTCCGTCCTCTAGCAAATAAGATTTTATGAGCGGGACGCCAAATTTGGTGGTGTATTCCTGGATGGACAAATGTCACTTCGAATGGTTAGTGTAGAAACCGAGATCTTGTGTTCACAGTAAGCAGAGGAGAAATACTTCCAGTATTTGGAAACATCTAGTTGCTAAAAACTGTTACAATTGTTAAATGATGGTAATCTTATCAGCTGGCTCTATGTGAGTGCCGATTATGAAACAGCGTAACTCTTCTGGATTAAAATCCACGTGGATTCGACTGTCAAAAGTCGGGAAAATTTATTGTTTCACAACCCAGTGGGCTGATAAAATTGAACAAATTATTTCTGTTTTATTTAAGTCTACTTAAATTTACCATTTAAAAATGTTAAATAGTCCTCTTTGGCCAATCCTCTTTACAAATTAACTTGGGGATGCGTAACCCAAGAAAAAAAGACAACATTAATCCATCAGTAAATGAAGAAAACGACCGCTGGTCGCCCTTGATCAGGTCCTGCGAGGAATAAAGGAAACATATCAAAAAAGTGCTACTATTATATAGCTTACATATATGCACACGGTCGAAGACATACAATCTCTTATCCACTCCGTCAGTCCTGAGATAAATTTAAAAAAGGCACACGGTGTCTTTAGCCTATTCCTATCCGGTTAGCTTTCGCCAGCGCGTGTCCTCTAGGTCGGGTGAAGGTATGCGCCCTCCCCGCCCCTGGGCTCGCGTTAACGGAATTCATGTGAAAATATGACCTATTTTTATGTTCTATTATTCATACGTGCACTTACATAAATATCGCCTGTCGTTAATAGCTATTAGATTTTGTCACCGTTCTGTTTGTTTAGTCGTTTGATATTATATAAAAGTCACTTATAATAAAATACAAAGATGGAATAAAACGTGAAATTCTTTTCTGTGCACTTATCAAATTCGAGCACCAGTGTATAATCAGTCAACTAACCATCTCTTTCTTAAGTGAGGAAAGCGGGTGGATGGGAATTACATTCTAACTGCTCATCAGGTAAAAAAAAATAGCTACGCGTTATTTTATATTCACTAGTTCTAACAGCTAGAAAATCACAGTGAATTTTAATGGTAAAATCTTAACACAATTATATCACGTAAATACTAATTTTTAATACCACACCAATCAGAAATGGAAACCGACTCCCCACGAAAATGTTATTAAACACATCTTCCACAATTGCTCTACAATTTTTTTTTAAACCGGGATTGCCCCCCTTTGAACTATCCTAAATTCTGAGCGGTCAACTGATAGCGGGTTTAAGTTATCCACAGTTTATATATATTATTGGTTTATCTGAATCCTCTAGTGGATGCTACTTTTCACAACTATAGTGCGTAGCGTGGATATCAGAAGCATGAATCCCCCAGATTTAAAGTTTTCTCGGTCGATCTGTCGTGGCGTTGCTAATCGACTTCAGAGAACTTAAAATCCGAGGTAACGGCATTCTCTTAGATTCTGGCCCGTATCTGAAGATCAAAGAGTGTTAACTCCCCTCTCTGTGTACGAACCTTCAAAAGGGCACTCGGGGGAATAATTTTTCCCGAGCGGCTACTTCAAAATGATCCGTTGGTTTTCCCACGTGCAGTCCCTGTCAGATATCCGATGATTGAAAGAGTCAGCTCGCGTTAGGAACTTGATAAACAGACGAGATTCGCTCCCTGTTATGACTGGCCGGAGCTAAAGTTGGAAAACATCTTCGTTTGTTTATGTTCAAGAAAAGAATGGCGTGGTTGAACATTAAGCTTGTGTGAGTATGACAGGCGTATAATTTGCAATGTTTTTGCTTGCAAATGACAGAACGCCACGAGGTCACGATAAGAAAGTTCAGATTACCGTAGGCATATAATTTCATTTTACGTCAATGTTGGCGTAGAGCTGTCCGAAAATAGACTGTTTTTGTCGACCTTTGTTTGCGGCTTCATGAAAATAACAACTTCGTCTTACATTTACACAATCAGGAGGTCCGTGTTTTTACAGTGTTTGGGTTTTTTGTTTGTTTTTTAGGTTTTTTTTTTGTGTGTATAAATTATTCTTAAAACGTTTTCCAACGAGGAAAGATAGGACTGAAACTCTTTCAAGCTGCTATATTTTGGGTTAACTTTGGAATGACGTTCGCGCCTGTTGATTGGCCAAGATTCCACCCGGGCCGTCATGAAATTTTCCATCCATGTATCGCTCCCAGCTGTATTCGGAATGCCATCGGTTCCTGGACAGCATCACTGTTTCCCTAAAAAGTAAGCTATTATGGAATGACAAATCGGTTCCTGAGAAATCAGAAGTTTGTCTTTATTAACGGAAAGAAGGGCTACACGGTATTCCCTAAGTGTGAAACAAAATTGTGCCTCATGTTGCTGCGAGAAAATCCACGGTGTTCAAAATATTGTGGCGTGTACGCGAAAGGTTTTTTTGAGTGTAGTAGTCAGTAGTAGTTACTGAAAGAATAGAAGAAGAATCCTATCTGACAAGAATTTAGTCCCAGTGTCAGAGAAGAGCACTGGCATCACAGGATAGTCACGGCAGTGAAGGTCTCTGCTTCAGATAGTATTCAGATTAAAGTCAGAGCCTAAGATGCCACCTTCGCTTTGTAACTAATCTATGATAATCAACAATTCATAAAACTCAAAAATGCAACATTATAAAATTGACAAGTCAGAGAATTACAATTAATGAATCATTTATTATTTACATCTATCTTTTGGTTCTCTCCTGTGCAATGTATGGATGATGAAATGATGAAAAAGTGAATGAATAAAATTTAATTACAAATGTACTTATAGTTGACTTTCACTCAGTAATTAATTAATTCCTTTCTGGAATCTCAAAATAACATAAAATGTTATATAAATGTTCCTTTATTACTAATGTCATCTCTTGTCTATTCTAGTAATGCACACTAGTCACTTTGATTTGACTCCTCACAGTAGCTGATAGAATTTTCCACAAATAGTACTTAACATGTAAATGATGTGGCTGTCCTCTAGGAATATACACAGGAGTGTCAGTTGAAAGTCTTGCACTAAACCATCAAACACTGATGGGGTCTAAGGCGTGAATCTAGATGACAATATCTGATGCTCCTGTGTTGGTCCAGAAATGCACTTATTGATCTAGTATTCAAGACCTCTGATGTAGTATGACACAAATGAACCCGGGGACAATACGTGACAAGTGGTTCGCCTCTGGTCATAGTGTCCACAAACCTATGTGTACATGAATGAGAGTGTTCAGATGTTTGCATGTATATGCATGGTACATGGATCAGTTCTGATTAAGAATAGCGAGACAAGACAGGTGTCTATCTGCATAACATTTCTAAAATAATATAATACATGAATAAAATATAATACATGTTTACATGATGATTATGTTACCGTCGCCTTTCACATTTTGGAGTGCCAAGTCCATTATCCCAGTATAATAGTTTCAATTAGATCACTCCTACTGATATTTATGCTAAACGTTGGTAAGCATTGAATTCCTTTTTACATACAGAACTCAAATTCAGTTCAGTCATCAGGCCTGATCCTGATACAATTCTATTTAAATAAGCTGCAATAAAACAAATTAATTAGTCATAAATTTACATACCCTCTTAGAATAGATGAAAAACACAGAATAGACTCGGTTTGGTGATGAAGAACTGCTGGGCCAGTTAATAGATGGTAAATTGATTAGCCTTGACGAGCGTCTTCTCTTGCCCTCCGTACTATCTGCTTCTTGCTGTGTGTGTGAGAATTTGCTGAGCTATCCGCTGTAAGCTTTTTATACATTGGCCAGCGGTAAAATTGTCGAAGAACAATCTGATTAATTATTTAGTACAGGTCTTTGAACAAGTTTTTAGGCATGTGTTAGTTATGTCCAGTAAATCATTCGTCGTATCAGCACAACCCCGGCATCTTCCTCCGTCCAATTTATGATATCCTTTTTACTGGGACGATATTTTGCTTTCCTTTGCATCTATGATTTTCCTGAATTCGTTGTGTCCTATGAATTTTAGCAATTATCTTGAAAGACCAACTTTCACAATCCACTTCTAACATTGCTGGCTCACTTTACCCTCGTATAATCTCCGAAATTAAAGCACATTGCAACATTTCCTGCGAGAAGATAAACTTGGGTATGGCCTTATCCTTTCATAGCAAATGCAATAAATTGCATATTACCTTTTCATTCCAACTGTTAGCAAATTATATAAATGCATAGTACACGTTAACAAAAATTTCCTACTGCTGTTACTCCATATGCAATTCAATTGCGCGACATGGCACATACGCGAGAGGGGTTCTTGGTTTTGATTGGGACGATTAATTTTTACTACACGATGACAGTCCATGGTAGGTACAACCCAGATACAAGCCAGAAGATTGAAACCTCAGAAATAAAGTTATCTGTCGGAAGTGGTTGAAGGAACATGAAGAGTTTTTATCGGTACTGCAAACCGGGCGATACGTCAAGGCTCATGTAAAATGCTAACCACCCTACAGATTCCAAGTAGAACAGTCCCAACTAAGATGGTTTGGCCATGTCTGCAGAATGGGAGAAGATCGGCTACCACGACAAGCATGGGAAACAAAGACCCAAAGGATCCAGGACCCGAGGAGACCCAGAGTTCCGCTGGGATAGGAAAACTATTAGACAATCTTTGAAGGACCGAGGACTCAAGTAATTGGAACCAGGCCAGGAGTAAGTATAAGGACAGCCGATAGAAATAGTCTGGGCGCTCTCTCTCTTCCAAACCTCTACACCTCACAGTAGAAGGGGAACGACTAAGTAAAAGTAAGTAAGTAAGATGAATGTATTAGCAAGCTGTTTTCGTCATGCTAACATGGATACCGGCAATACAATTACATAATTCATGGCAATGTTCACTTGAGCTGAAAAAAAACATATCCTTGATTTGTACAATACTCATAAATATGTTGAGGCTCTTTTCTGGTCTGAGCATTGTCTGATGAAATGTAGTTCTTATGCTAGCGCCATGTAGCATGAACAACACATGCCTACTTTTTTCATTCTTACTTACTTACTTACTTAGTCATTCCCCTTCTACCGTGAGGTGTAGAGGTTTGGAAGAGAGAGCGCCAGACTATCCTATCGGCTGTCTTCCATCTGGCCTGGTTCCATTCTAGTCCTCGGTCCTTCAAAGATTGTCTAATATTGACCTCCCAGCGGACTCTGGGTCGTCCTGGGGTCTGGATCCCTGGCTCTTTGTTTCCCATGCTTGTCGTGGTAGCCGATCTTCTCCCATTCTGCAGACATGGCCAAACCATCTTAGTTGGGACTGTTCTATTGGGTCTGTAGGGGGGTGGCATTTGAGGCATTGACGGATCGTCTGGTACCCAGTACCATGTATTCTTCTTGCTAGCTTCAAAAACCTTCTCAGATACATCATTCTGAGGTTTGGAATCTGGCTTTTATGGGTTGTACTACCTACCAATTCCATCGTGTAGTAATGTGAATATCGTTCTCCAACTGTTCAGTCTATGACAAGAACATCCTCTCGCGTGCTTGTGTCGCGCATTAATTGCTCAATGGAGTAACAGCAGAGGAAATTTGGTACTTTTACGGTTACTATGCATTTATATAATTTGCAAACAGAGGGAATGAAAGAAAGGTAATAGATTTTATTGCATTCTATGAAGGATAAGGCCATACTGTTATCTTCGACAGGAAATGTTGCTAAGATGTGCTTTAATTTCGGAGATATACGAAGGTAAATACTGAGCCAGTCCATGTTAGAAGTGTAGTGTGAAATTGGTCTTTCTCATTATTTGACCTAAAATTCATTAGACACAACGAATTCAGGAAAATCATAGATGTCAAAGGAAGTTTTAAATTTCGGTCCAGTCTAAAAGGAATATAAAATGAAGTCTTGGGGGGGAATGGATGCCGGGGTTGAGCAGAACGACTTATGTATTTCTGGACTTAACTAACATCCATCCTTGTCATCAAGTCTGCAAAAATTTTACTCGCAGATTGTTCCTCGACACGACCGCTGGCCATGTATAAAATGGCTACAGCGGATAGCTCTGAAAACAGTTCACACACACACAGCAGAAGCTTATAGATAGACCGGAGGGAAATAGAACGACAACGTCGTCAAGGCGATTAATTTTACCATCTATTGGCTTAGATGACAGTATCTTCCTTCACAAACCGGGAGTCGATTCTTGTTTTTTCCCCCCCAGGATAAACAGTATCCCTAAGAGGGTATTGTAAAGTTATAGCAATATTTTACTAATAAGGGATGTTTTATTCGCAGATTATTGTGTTAGAATTGTATTCAGCCCATCATGCCAAGAGGACTGAATTGAACTTGGATGTCAATATTGTAACATCGTAATGCGTTTCAACGTTTTAGGACTTATATAACTGTATTAGTGGAACTGTTGGAAAATATTATACTGGTACAAATGGACTCGCAAGTCACATTATGTGAAAGGCTAAACAGTAACATCAAATCATCGTGTCAGACATGTATTACCTCTTGATTATTCAAGTATTATATTATTTTAGAAGTTGTGTTCCTGCATATCAGACTCCTGTCTTGTCTCGTTATTTGCTGTAATCATGTGCTGAGCCATGTTGTATCTTGCATATACATGCAAACATCTATTAACACACTCATTCATTTGAACACATATCACCTTGTGAACCCTATGACGCAAAAGGCTAGCCACATGTCAACCTAATTTGTCCCCAGTGTTCATACGTGTCATATACTTCAGCCATGATGTCTCACTGAATATTTCAGATCAATAGTGCATTCCGAGAAACCACAGAAAGCTATCATATATTGTCAGTATTTAGATTCGCTCCTAGGCTCCCATTCTCTGTGCTTGATGGTCTAGTGAGAGACTATTTCAAGTGACACTTTTTGATTCCAATCCCTACAGGGACACTTCAAACTATTTACATGTTAAGTAATATCAGTGGAAATTTCTCAGTCGTTCTGTGTGAGTCAAATCAAAGTGACTTGTGTATGGATGTATGTGAATATCCGTCTTCTGCAATACAAGGAATAGACAAGATTCTAACTTTAGCTGTTTACTTGGAACATTTGAGAGGGTGAACTTTTTATGTATTCTGAAGAATTCCTGTATTAAAGGAACTCAATAATTGATTATTGAGTGAAATAAGTACTATTGTAATTAATTTATACATTCAAACACTTTTTTTCCAACATTTCATCATCCATTCATTGCACTAGAAAGAACAAAAAGAGCTTTTGGGATTTACTTTCTAAACAATGAGGCCTCTAACTATATATAGATATATATATGTGTATGTGGTGTGTGTGTTTGTAATTTTAAGCTGGGGTAATATAAATATCGGATTACATTAAGGTTGTGTAACTCTCATGACTTGTCACTTATTTAATATTGCATTTTGGTTTTTACTTAATTGTTAAAATTATCTTTGAGGTTACCAGATTTTACATAGCGAAGGTGGCAATCTTAGCCCTGACTTTAATCTGAATAGCTATCTGATTTTCCACAGACCTTTCACAGCCGTGACTATTCTGTGATAGCAGTGCACTTCTCGGGACATCTGAGGATGACTAGTATTGACCTTGTCATACAGAATTCTTCTTCTGATCTTTCAGTATTCTCAACTAGCTGCTACTTGGCTACACTCTTAAAAACCTTTCGCATACACGCCTCAATATTTGTTGGACACCGTGATTTTTCGCAGCAAACATGAGGCACAATTTGTTTCACCACTTAGGGAATACCGTGGTATAGGCCTTGCCCCTAGATTTCCGTTAACTTAGTGACAACTTCTATGTTCTCAGGAAACGATTGGTCTTTCATTAAGAGTTTCATTTTTGGGAACAGTGTTATGATCCAGGAATCCTTAACTGGGCATTCCGATTACAGTGGGAACGATACATGGGATGGAAATACTTCATGACGCCCCTTGTGGAATCTTGGCCAATCACGGCGCAAGAACGTCCATGTTACCCAAAGTTGACATAACCCAAAATATATTACTGATAACGCATAGAGTTACCCATCATATCTTTTCTCGATTGGCAAACGTATCAGGTTTATGAGAATAATTTTAACACAAAAATAAACCCTAAAAGTCATTCAAAAACCCCAACACTGAATACACGGACCTCCTGATGTGTAAAATGTAAGAAGAAGATTGTTATTTCATGAAGTTGTCTGCCGCAAAAAAAGGTCGACAAAACAGTCTATTTCGGACTGCTACTACGCCAAAACATATTGACGTATAATGGAAATATTGTGACGCCTACGGTTAAACTGACTAGTCTTTTTCCGTGACCTCGACAGGCGTTACTGTCATTTTGCTAGCAAAACCATGCAATTTTCTGCCTGTCCTTACTCACACAAGCTTTATTTTTCATCCACGCCTCTTTTTCCCTTGAACATAAACAAACGAGAAGTTTTACCAAACTTTAGCTAACCTGCCAGTCATAACAGGGAGCGAATCAGCGTTTGTTTATCAAGTTTCTAACGCGAAGCTGATCTTTTCAATCATCGGATTTCTGACAGAACTGCACGTGGGACAGAATCGGACTCTTTTTGAATTAGGCTCGGGAAACAGAATATTTCCCAGAGTGCCCCCTTTGAAGTTCGTACACTGAGAGGGGAGTTAACTCTTTGATATTCAGATACGGGCAAAAATCTAAGAGAATCCGTTACCACGGTTTTAAAGTTCTCTGATATGTCGTATTAGCAACGCCCGACAGAGCGACCGTAAGGAAAACTTTCATCTGGGGATTCTTGCTTCTGATTCCACGCTACGCACTGGTAAGTGTGAAAAAGTAGCATCCATCTAGAGATCAGATAAACAATAATATATTAAAACTGTGGATTCTTAAAACCCGCTTCAGTTGTCGCTCAGAATTTTGGATAGTCTAAGCACGGTATTGTTAGAGCCATTTGGAAGAGGTGTTAATAACATTTTCGTGGGGATCGTTCATTCTGATTGGTGGTAATAAGAAATTAGTTTTTACGTGAATTTAATGTTGTTAGTTTTACCATTATAATTCACTGTGATTTTCTAGCTGTTTAAGAACTAGTGAAATAAAATAACGCGTAGCTATTTTTTACCAGATGATGCAGTTATAATGTAATTTCCTTCACCCCGCTTTCTCACTTAAGAATAGATGGTTTTAGTTGACTGATTTATATAAACAGGCGCGACTGATAGTGACAGAAAAGAATTCCACGTTTATTCCCTTTTTGTGTATTTATTTATAAGTGACTATTATTTAATTATCATACGACTAAACAAACAGACGGGTGACAATCTAATAGGCTATTAACGACAGGCGATTTATTTATGTAAGTGCACGTATGAATAATTAAATATGATTAATACATTTTACACTGATCGTTAACGCGAGCCAGGGGCGGGGAGGAGCTGCATACCATTCACCCGACCTAGAGACCACCGCGCTGGCGAATAAGCGAACGCGGATAGGGAATAGGCTAAAGGACACCGTGTGCCTTTTAAATTTAATCAGGACTGACGGATCGTGGATAAGAGATTCGTCATGTCTTCGACGTGTGCATTATATATATATATATGTATATCTATATAATATAGTAGCAGTAGCATTTTTTGATAATGTTTCTTTTATTCCTCGCAGACCGGGATCAAGGGCGTCCAGCGTCGTTTCTTCATTTTACCTGATTGGTTAATGTTGTCTTTTTCTTGGGTTACGCATGTGAGTCACCAAGTTAATTTGTAGCAAGAGGATTGCCATAAAGAGACTTTTAACATTTTTAAATGGTAAATTTTAACTAGACTTAAATAAAACAGAAATATTTTATTCAATTTTTTATCAGCCCACTGGGTGTGACAAACACCAACATTTTTCCGACTTTTGACAGTCGGATCTCACGTGGATTTTATCCAGAAGGAGTTACGCTGTTTTCATAATCGGCACTCTCACATTGAGCTGTCTGATAAGTTTACCATCATTTAACAATTGTAACAGTTTTTTTAGCAACTAGATGTTTCCAAATACTGTGAAGTATTTCGTCCTCTGCTTACTGTGAGGGAACACAATATCTCGGTTTCTACACTAACTATTTCGAAGTGACATTTTGTCCATCCAGGAATACTACCACCAAATTTGGCGTCCCGCTCGCTAAATCTTATTTGCTAGAGGACGGACTGGGGCCAATTTTGGATAATACCTCTGATCATTCTGTAAATTCAGGAACACATAGTAATTCCTAAGGGATATCCCCAAGTATAGGGTAAAAAAAGCTGTGATTGAGTGGCCACTGTAGACAGAGCGAGTAATGACATGAGAGAGTTAATATTTTTCTTTGTTTACAAGTAATTACACATAACTTTGATTTGGCTTAACTATTAATTTTCTTTTACAGGGGTAAGCGTTTCGTAAGGAACTTTTGTTTTCCTTACTGTCTGTTCTGTAACATAGTGCTAAACCTTTGACATTTTGGGTTATTTACTTTTCTAGGTTCTTTTTCTCCAGAGGGGGAGGGCACATTTTATTACGCTTGTTTTTCACATGGGGTCTGTAAATCTGAATTTTATTTGATATTTTCTATAGATATTTGGTTGTGTTGTCCAAGTTTAAATATAATAAACCAACAAAAGAAACTTAACTTTGTGTGTTTGGCCTAGACCCATACCCATTTAAACCCACAGTTTTTCACGTTTGTGTGTCTTGTTTGTCACATAGTTGTGTGGTGCGTGTAGTTAAACATAAATTTAACAGGTATAGAGAGGGGAAAGTTGGTCTTTGTAACTAATTATAGTCGTATAGATAAGCTGTGGACTAGAGAAACTGCTCATTCCAGAGACAGAACTTATTAAACTATTTCACCCTTTGATATCTATTTCTCACACCTATATTCTCTCTTACTTATCACCATCGACCCTACTCAGGGGTTGGGACCATTAATATCTTCCCAATCTATCTAATTAACGACACTAACATGTCGTGGAGTTAGTCTGTTTCACAACACGGCCTTCTGTATAATTCTGAGTAACTCTGACCCCCCACACGCGCCGCGTAATACATTGTAAGAAACTCTTATGATACATTGGCAATGGAAAGAATTCCTTATTCGTGTGTTTACTGAAACGTACTAGGCTTAACGATGGAGTCTCAGTCCGTGCATACCGAGTGATGGATGCCCATTTAATTACATAAGCAGGAAAGAAGTAACCACTGGTAAGAGGTCTCCAATTCCAACAACAGCAATGTTAACTTTAGAGGTTAGGTTTAAAGACTTCCTCGAAAAAGTAGTTTATTAATAGAAAGAAATATCGAGTGGAAAGGCCTCGACACATTCATGGTTAGTCCTAATTTAGCTGATAAAGTATGCATAGAATAAAATCCCACTTAGAAGACAAATAGATTATATTAGATAGATTAGGATATACCTTCGTCTAAAGAATATTACAGCTGTAGGCTCACTCTTATTTTAAGGCTTAGGGATGAATAAATTCGCTCCAGAAATAAGAAAGGTTAATGGGGTGGAACTTGTTTTTTCATTATTGAACATGAGAGAGACAAATTATGCCTCAATTTTGAGATTCGCAATTCAACTTGAGCCCCCTGCGTTCCGATACGCCGGTATGTGCTAGTATAAATAGACCTTCCCTAGCTAAATTGAGGCCATAAGATTTGCAAAGCACACGCGAGCAGAAAGAAGCGGTAAACATTGTTAATGATGTGTGCCTTTGCCAATTTGCATCTGACGAGCAGGATCTTAGGATGTCCTATTAACAGCTTGTCTGTGTGTGCCAGTGGTAAGTAAGAAAATATATATATATTTTTTTTATTATATTATATATATATAGATATATATATATATATATATATATATATATATAATTATATATATTATATTTATATATATAATTATATATATATATATATAATTATATGTATTTCTATTAAATCACTACAGCGTGCTATAAGGAGTGTGTAGACGTGTTTCTCCAACCATTGCGTAATTTCTGAAGGACTTACCAGACTGTGTATATTTAAAAAAAATTGCGAATGATGGCAACAGTGTGTCTGTAGGTTTAGAAAAGCATTTAAAGAATTATTTCTTGTTGGAATGGGACACATACCAGGAACAGAAGGAAGGATGACAGAAATTGTTTTAATGTATTGATCAAGGTATTACTTAGTATTTTATACTAGACCAAATCATTGTATGGAGGCGTAGCATGGACAAATGGATCTAACTAAGGATATAGAAGGAAAGTGTAGTCACGGTGAACTGGCTGTGGGTAATACTAGTATAAATTGTCCTGTGCATCTGATAGCACATTGTCTGACACTGTTTATCATCTCCATCTTGTGTAATAATGGAATAGTGATGGATCAATAAGGGTTAGGTTTATTTTTGTTTCAGGTTTTTATCCTGAAAACTACACCAACTTAAAAGAGTCATCCACCTCTGTTGGGACTCTGTGGTGTGAGTGCTCTTGTGGTCAACAGAGCCAGATACTTAGCTTCCACTACCTGGAGGAATTCATAATACTTGTCCGTCCATGGCAGGAGTGTGAACGATCTCTAAACACCAGATAAGTGGCAAAACAAAGCCACTAGTCATCGTTTTCCAGATTTATACCCCGACATTAACAAACAAGATACTAATAAAGACAGCCTACAGTGTATGATGAAAAGTGTGGATATAAATTTACCCATTACTAGCTTCACAGTCAAGAAATATTGACAAACTCATTAGTATCATATAAATGTTCTTTTAAAAGGAGATAATTAACCCAGGTGATAACCTTCACCACAGTGAATGACTTTTTAAGATTGTTAATTATTTTCAAATGTTTATTGATTTATTGTTGTAAATAAATTTGATTTCATTTCAAACTTTCCAAACCGAAGAGAGAGACGGTAGAGGCTAAATAAATTGTAAATATTTACTAGCAGACTTTCATTTACTACCCTGGGGTCTTTTCTTTGAGACATTCAGACTTATAGTATTATTTATTACATCATTCGAATTAGCAGTAGGAGTAAAATATTATAATAAAAATAAAATTTAGTAAAAAGTAAAACTAAATAAAGCAAATTTGTAGTACCATTGAGTACAAACTGAAATTGGGGTGACTGGATACATTGACAGTGGTCTTTAAATTAATTAATTAGTGTTTGATTGGTAAACAGAGTGTTTAAGTGTCTGGAAGTTATTATTGTATGAGTATGGCAGACTTGGCAAAGTTTAGATCGGCTAAGGTGCAGTCGGCAAAGGAGTTTGGGTTAAGTGGGACGGCCCTTATTCAATATGTCACTAATGAATGTGACAAGTCTGTAGAAAGAGAAGATAAGAAGGTGGAGACAGAAAGAAGATTACAGATAGAATCTGATAAGGAAGCTAAGAAACTTCAACTAGAAGCTGAGGCTAAGAAACGTCAACTAGAAGCTGAGGCTAAGAAACTTCAACTAGAGGCTTAGGAAAGAAGACAGGTTGCTGAAAGGGAAGCTGATAGGGAAGATAAGAAGTTGCAAATGGAGGCTGAGGCAGAGGAAAAAAGGTTGCAAAGGGAACATGAGTTAATTCTGAAAGAGCTTGAACTTCAGGGAAATGGTACAGGAAATGGTACAGGAAATGGCAGTAGTTCAACTACCTCTGACACTAATGTAATTCAAGGTGCCTCAAATGGAGCCATGAATTTTCACTTGGACCCATTTGGGGAGAAAGAGGATGAGATTGAATCTTATCTAAGTAGATATGAGAGGTTAGCTACTAACTATGGCTTACAGAAGGAGAAATAGAGCCTTAAGTTATCTCAAGGCCTGAGAAGAGTCTCTAATGACGTTTTCGCAAAACTGGGGAAAGAAGACCAGGAAGATTATGAGATCTTGAAGCAGGCATTACTGGTTTGATATGAAAAGAACTCATAATTTTATAGGAAGAAATTCAGAACTGCTAAGCTACTTTCTGGAGAAACTTACCACCAATTGCCTGCCAGATTAGAAACCTACTTGGAGAAGTGGACTGCTCTGAGAAAATGTCAAAACATAAAAGAAATGGTCATGATGGAACAAGTGAGAGAGTCTATGCCTCCAGACATGAGAAAATTTCTTATGGAGCAAGGTGTAGAGAGATTGGGGGAGATTTTAACAGTTGCTGAGAGATATCAAGCAGCTCAGTCAGAAATAGCAGGAGTTAAGAGGAAGCAAGGGGAAAGTAGTAGGCCACCACAAAACCAGAATAAGTTTGACAATAGGGACCAACAACACAGATACACACAAGGATATGACAAACCTAGATTTGATCATAGAGACAGGAACCCTCAGGTACAAGATAAGAAACCCTATAAACAGGGAGAAAAGTGGTGTAAATTTTGCATAATGAACAACCACAATACTAGGGACTGTAGGAAGAAAAACCCTCCACATCTCGCTCGGTCGTGAGTTACTACCTTTGTGCACCCTGACCAAATTATACCAACAGAAACTGAGTGGAGATACAAGGAGGAAACCAATAGATATATAGCAAAAATGACATTTTTTCCCATAACTAGGATCAATGTCAGTACCTGGCTATGTGGAAAGGAGTGATTAGAGCAGCAGTGATAAAGGATCCATTCTACCCTCTGATATTTGGGTTGTAGATATGTTGTTTTTTGGGTAATCCCCAAAAGCCTGTTATCATGGCAGCAGTACAGACCATGGTCACAGTCTAGGAAGGAGGAAGACTGCCTCAATGAAACACCCATCCAGAGGAGATGTGGATAGGCACAAGCTGAAGATAGCTCATTAAAGGCCTTGTTTTTTCGAAAACTGCCCAAACAGCCCATAACCCCCCAAAATAAAGGGAGAATTTTTTATGTAAGAATGGATTGCTTTTATAGAAAGCTGTGGAACAGGATCAAATGTACATGGACAGTTGTTGTTACTGCCTTCTTCATATAGGGAATAGTTATGGAGTTAGTAAATGCTTATACCCTTTAAGTTGGGGTACATGGGAATTAGCGCCACAGGGACAAACGAAATAGCTTGTCACTATTTTCTGGCCTGGTATTACGGAGGATAAAAAAAAGATATGTTAAATCTTGTTGTTATGTTAATGGGTAGCTACAAAGGCTCTGGGACTGACACCTGCAACTCTTGTTGGAAATGTCACATCATGGGAACTCCTTTTTGAGAGAATTGCAGTGGATATTAGTTTGGCACTTTCACCAGAACCCAAGAGGAAAAAAAACAGTCTTATTCTTACGCGGCTGAACACTTGATCTAATGTGTGGAGAGGCGTTTGGCCCTGGTCCATCTATTGATTCCAATCATGTGGGCAGTGGCGGTACTTACAATAATCACTAGGTTTAGGTTTTCAACACCCAATTCTTGAATGATAATGGCGCTCAGTTCAAGGGGGGGAGGACAAACTGAGGGAAGTAATTCAGGATCTTCCAAGCCAGGCATTTCACTGTAGTCCATATCACTGCCCAAGGGAAACGAGCAGGTAGAAAAATTCATTGGAACTACTTTATCTCTATCATGCGGAGTCTGGCACATGAAAAAAGCCTGATACGTGGGGTTCTCTATTTACCCCGCTGCAATTATGTGATTACCGGAAGTCTCCACACAGCTCAAACAGGTTATGGCACCGGCTACGTTGTCTATTTGGCCGGCCCTTCTAAAGTTCAATTAGAAGCCTTAATTAGGACATGGACTGATGAGAAAGCAGAAGAGACTGTTAACCTCATCATACGAGTTTGGGAAACGAGTTGACATCTCCGCTTAAAATTGGCTGGAAAATTAGCAATTGATAATCTGAGGAAAGCCTGGAACAGTAGGAAAACATGCTGCGTATTATAACAAGAAGGCGAAGGTTAGAGAGCTTTCTGTTTGGGAGTGAAGGTGCTTCTTCTGTTACCCGGTACGTAGCAACAAACTTCAAATAGAGGAGGAAGGGGGCCCATACACAGTACTAGAAAAAAAGCTTTCTAGGACCAATTTCAAGATAAGACAAAAAGGGAAAGGAAAAAAGTCTATCACGGGATCTTATCATAATAATATCATGATAGGAATACCTCGAAGCAGGCACATTTTAATGACCCTGGCCATAGCTACAGAATGAATGATGAAAGAATAACCTCTCACTTCATATGAATACCACTTTAGAACCCTGTGAAACTCCTGCGCAGGTATAAGTCAGTAACCCTACTTGACATAAAGGGCATGAGGGAGAAGATTAAAACAGGTTTTGGAAAAACATACAGTACTTGTTAACGGACAAAAGTGGCACTCAAAACTTGTTGGTTTATGACATTAGTTTACTAGGACCCCACACCGATCCGTATGAAAGCCTATTCTATTCCCATTCGCCAAAAGAAACAAGCTTTTTATAGGGAGAGATAGAGTACTTATTTGCCAAGATGGTAATCATTCTCCCTTAGTGATTCTCCTTATAGCGCCAGTGTGGTTTTGCTGTAGGAAACCCTATGGGAAAACTTGGACACTATATTGATTATAGGAAATTTGAATGCGGTCACAGGAGTTCACATGGTGGAATCCTTACCGGACACCTAATCAGCTGTTTTGCCAGGTTAAAGAAGGCAAAATATATTTCATCTAAGGGGGATACTAAAGTTAATGGGTATTCACCAAAGTCTCAGTCAAGCCTTAAATCAGGCCAATGCTGGGCCGTTAGCACCATAGGAGGGGCCACTATGAATTCAATATGTTGCCTTTTGGATTAAAGAATAGCCCCCGGGGGGATGTGTTTTCTCCAGGATGATGAGGGGAGATATTGGTTCCCCTGCAAAACCCAGCTATCTCTAATGTCATGGATGACATTCTCATCGCCACTGAAACATTTGAGGAACATACTATTATCTCTGGAAAATGTTTATTGGATAGACTCAGTGAGGCTAATTTGACCACTCGCCTTACTAAATGTTGTATTGGTTGCCCAGGAATTGGAATGCTTGGGACACACACTGTATATCAGGGTAACATGAACCCTTGCACCCCAAGTTTTTGGAAAAAACTTCAGAGAGCACCAAGACCTCAAACAAGAAAGATGTGAGATCTTTTGTCTCACTATGTGGGTTTTATCAGAAATACATCAAAAATTTATTCAGAAGGTGTGCTGAGCTCTGACTGATATTGAGTTGGCGGAGATTGTGAGCAAGACACAAACAGAGCTGAAGCAGGAAACTCTCTCCAGTTAGCCCGATAATGAGACTTTCTCAGCAATCTGAGTTCCAAGAATTCGTGGGTTTAGGTACTGATGCTAGCTACGTTAGGGTTTGGGGCTGCATTATTGCTAAAAATCACAGTCGCAGCCCGGGAGTTGAACCCTGTTGCCTATGCCAGCTGCAATTTGAATAAGGCGGGAAGGAATATACTCAACAGTTTTGAAGAGAGAAGTTGTGGCGTTAGTCTAGGCCATAAAGAAATTGTTCCAGATCTATACTTTATAGTAGACATTTAGTGGGTCCAGAGGGCTCAACCAGGCAACTGGTTTTTCTTGCTCAGGCTAGACATTGAAACGCACGATTGTTAAAGTGGTCCTCTTTTGATCATAACCTTAACTCGTTTAACCAATGAGGATAATCCCAGGAACTTAGAAATGTAGGGAAGATTTTTCTTTAAGTAGGCATCCACCTGAAGGAACCCAGGAGGTAGGAAGGCCAAGTGGTGAAACCCCCATATTGGGAGAGTGCCGTGATTGTTGAAACCAGACAGGAATAAGCTCCAACCAGATGGTCTCGATTTTAAATGGGGGAGCTCAGATCGTGAAAGTTATTCTGTTTTTCAACAAAGCACGTCCTTTCTGTTAAAATACTGAGTAAACTCAGACCACACCGCGGGTCCGGGGCGGCTGGTTACATTGTAAGAACTGTAGGATTCCATAGGCCAATGGAAAGGACTTTCCTTATTCGTTTGTTTAACTGAAACGTACTAGGCTTAACATGGGGTGTCCCAGTCCGTGCAACAAATATGAAGGAATGCCATGTCAATTACATAAGTAGGAAAGAAAGTACCACTGGGAAAAGGTTTTTTTATTATTATTTTTTACTATAATTCAACAGTCAGCAATGTTTGCTTTAGAAGGTAGGTGTAAAGAACTCCTCGGAAAAGTAGTTTATTAAGTAAGGAATTCTCGAGATGAAAAGGGCTCGACATCAACAGGTTAGTCCCCTAATTTAGCTGGTTAAAGTATTCATAGAATAAAAATCCACTTAGAAGACAAAAAGAGTTAATATATTGAGATAGATAAAGAATAATTCAGGGTATAATTTAAGCTATTGGATGAATAAAAATCGCTCAAGATAATAAGAATGATAATTTATGGGAAAATAGTTTTTCATAATTGATACAGAGTGACAAATTATGCCTAAGTTGTGATTCGCAATAACCACTTTAGACCCCTGCGTTCCGATACGCCGGATGTAGCTAGTATAAACAGACCTTGCCCTTGCTAAAATTGAGGCCATAAGATTTGAAAAGCACAGCGAGCAGAAGAAGCGGTAACATTGTTATTGAAGTGTGCCTTGCCAACTGCATCTGACGAGCAAGACCATAGATGTCCCATTAACAGCTTGTCTGAGTGTGTGCCTGAGGGTAAGAAAGAAATTATATATATATATATATAATATATATATATATATCATATTATATATATATTTTATATTATATATAGTGTTTATATTTATGTATATATATGTGTATATGATATATATATATATTATATATATATATATATATATAATATTTATATATATATATATATATATAATATATATAATATATATATATATTAATGTATAGGGGGTATTTCTATAATTCATACAGTGTGCGATAGGGAGTGTGTAGAAGAAGTGTTTCTCCACCATTGTGTAATTTCTGAAGGTACTTACCAGACCTGTGTATTTTCAAAAAAAAATTGCGAATTATAGCAAAAGTGTTGTCTGTAGGTTTTGGAAATGCATTTAAAGAATTATTTCTTGTTGAATGGGACAACATACCAGGAACATAAAGAAGGGATGACAGAAATTGTTTTAATGTGTTGATTTCAAGGTTATTACTTTAGTATTTATACTAGACCAAATCATTGTATGGAGGCGTAGCGTGGGACAAATGGATCTAACTAAGGATATGGGTGAAGGAAAGTGTAAGTCATGGTGAACTGGCTGTGGGTAATACTATGATATAAATTTTTGTCCTGTGCATCTGCTAGCACATTGTCTGACACTGTCTATCATCTCCAATCTTGTGTAATAATGGAATAGTGATGGACCATATAAGGGTTACGTTTATTTTTTATTTTCAGTTTTATTCCTGAAAACTACAAATAACCAACTTAAAAGAGTCATCCACCTCTGTTGGACTCTGTGGTGTGAGTGCTCTTGTGGTCAACAGAGCCAGACTACCAGCTTCTACGTACTTATTTTACTTAGTCGCTTTCCCCCTTCTACCGTGAGGTGTAAAGAGGTTTGGAAGAGAGAGCGCCAGACTATCCTATCGGCTGTCTTCCTCCTGGGCCTGGTTCCATTCTAGTTCTCGGTCCTTCAAAGATTGTCTAATGTTGTCCTCCCAGCGGACTCTGAGTCGTCCTGGAGGTCTGGATCCCTGGCTCTTTGTTTCCCATGCTTGTCGTGGTAGCCGATCTTCTCCCACTCTGCAGACACGGGGGGGGCCAAACCATCTTAACTTGTGGACTGCTCCATCCGGTCTGCAGAGGGGTAGGACCTAAGGCCCCCGACGTATCTCCGGCCGTCGAACTATGCCTCTTCCCGCTACTTCAACCACCCTCCTCAGACACTCAATCACCTCACCCCCGAGGTTTGGATCTGGCTCTCATGGGTTGTAGTCATTGCCCATGACTCGCATCCATATGTCAAGACTGGGACATAGGTGGAGCGGTATACAGCCATCTTCGTTTTCTTACCAACCTCTCTCTTGCTGAGGAATCCTCGATTTATGGCCTGAAAAAAAGTCTCCCAGCTGCTGCTTTTCGAGTGGCCAACTCTTCTTTGATGCCTCCGTTTCGGTCTATAATAGCTCCGAGATATTTAAAGTGGTCGACCTGCTCCAGGACCTGTTCTCCCAGCTTAATCTGATGTTTTCTTTCTTCTCGTGATATCACCATGGATTTTGTTTTAGAGCTGCTTATGACCATCCCTCTCTTCTCCAGCTCTTCCTTCCAGACTTGCAGGTTGGATTGGAGATGTGCCTCTGATTTAGCAATCAGGGCAACATCATCAGCAAATGCCAGCTCCGAAATATAGACCTGTCTCATCTTCCAGTACCCCACTGAATACTTTCTTGTTCTCTCCTTACTTGCCTTGATGACATCGTCCATAAGGAGTATGAAGAGGTAAGGTGATAGGATATCACCTTGTCTTACACCAGTGGTGGTCCTGAACTCTTCCGACTTATGGTTTGCTGTCCTCACATAATTTCTGCAAGACTTGTAGAAGCTCTGTATAGCATGAATCAGAGGTGCTGGAATATTCTTCCTTGCCAAACAGTCCCAAAGTTTGCTCCAGGGGACCTGTCAAACGCCTTTTCCAGATCTATGAAACAAAGATGCATCTCACTCTTATACTCAAGGGCCTTTTCACTCAGCTGTCTGAGTGTGAAGATTAGGTCTTGAGTACTTCGGTTTGCTCGGAATCCGCACTGGACCTCATCCAATTGTGGCTCAGCTAGGCGTCGGAGTCTCTGCTCTAGGATTTTAGAGTAGATTTTACCAGGGACACTGAGAAGGGATATGCCTCTATGGTTTCCACACTGTCGATTGTCACCCCTTTTTGAAAATTGGTGTTATGATGGCAATCTCCCAATCCTTTGGTATGGTCTTGTTGTACCACGCTGCCTGTAAAACCCTTAAGAGTAATAGGTCGCCTGATGCTCCCATGAACTTAACCATTTCTGGTGTTATACCATCATGCCCTGCTGCTTTGCCCATCTTGATTTTCTCCAGTGCTGCCTTCAGTTCTTCCATCTTTATGTCATCTTCACCATCATTGGTTTTCTCTTCTGTGCTAGTGTTTATCATTTCTGATGCTTCACCATGCTCACCATCCAGGAGTTCTGAGAAATATTCTTTCCATCTTCCCATTACTTCCTTCGGGGCAGTAAGCAATTTGCCTTGCTTGTCCTTTATAAATTTGAGAGGGCATTGTTTTTCCTTCCTCATGTTCTTTAGGGTCTTATAGAACAATTTCTGGTTTTCTTGTGCATCTTTTTCTAGCTTTTCTCCAAATTCTTCCCAGGACTTCTGTTTTGCTGCTAGCACTTTGTTCTTTGCTTCTGTTCTGAGTGTCACATATTCTCTATATTTTTCCATTTGTCCTGTTGTGTTTTTAGCTCCTAAGTATTGTTTCTTTGCCATTTTCTTCTCTCTTATTTTCTCTTTGACTTCCTCTGTCCACCAAGGTGTCCTCTTTCTCTTGTTCCCAAGTCGGACTTCACCGCATGCTTCTGCAGCAGCTGTCTTTATGATATCCTTGAATTTAATCCAGAGGGTTTCCAAGTCATCAGGTCGTTCTTCTGTGTTGCTCACCGCTGCAGCAATAAGCCCCTGATATCTGGTCTTAATTTCTGGCTCTCTCAGCTTGTAGGTCCTAATGCTCATTTCTCCTGCTCGTTTACTTGGTTTCTTGCGTGATCACTTCCAATCTCTGGCCCCCTCCAGACTCTTGCATCTCGGACATATCTGAATGAGCTTCTCCGAACAATGGCATAGTCGATCACTGACTTCTCATTCTTTGTTGGTTTACATCTCCAGCTTCTACTACCTGGAGGAATTCA